>APFE031462146.1:0-14610 GCA_000404065.3 Pinus taeda
CGTGGACTATTTCCCTCTCTGAGGGTTTTAACCACGTCAAAATACTGGTGTATTGATCTGTGATCTGTTTGTGAGCGATGTCCTTTTGGTGTTCTGTCTGAGGAACTTACCCTGTAAATTCTTACAGCTAGCTGATGTGGGAGTCTACATATATGAATTTTAAGTTTAAAGATAATAAGATTAGAATCTTGTAGATCAATCACTCCAATGGTTGAAAATAATAACTTTCTTTATGCTCAGCATGTTTGCAGCACTTCAAGAGTTGACATTGTTGAAGGTGACATAGCCAGGTCTTCAACAATGTTGTAATTCTAAGCAGATCTAGCATATGGATTCAAATCTCATTTTCAAAGAACACCTTTGGGAGGTGGTCAAATCATCATGTTAGGATTCAGTTTCTCGATCTGTAATGGTTCAGAAGGAGGAAATGAAATGGAAGGTTGACTAGATGAACTTATCTCATTCCCATTGACTATAGGACCCTTCGATCCATAATATTTTGATCTTGTTGCTACCATAACTTGTTGTGAATAAATCATTGTGACATCGTGCAATGTGGAAGAAGAAGATGTGTTATGTGAAACCATTTTTTGATCTTGAGAAGGAAAGGGATCCTTCAGAACAATGGGAGTTGGATAACCTTTAATGAATTTGGTAAGTTGTGCCTGATGTGGGAATTCCTTCATATATTGATATTCATTACATATTAGGTAAGGATACATAGGTTTCCTCTTCTCGTTAGTAGGTTCATTTTTAATGGGTTTCCTTTGAAAAATATTTTTTTGTTTGTTTTACCCTTCTGCTTATTTTTATCTTTGGACAATTTACTCTCACTAGTAGATGATTCTACAACATTAATTTTGGAAATAGATTCTTGAGAAAGGTTTTTAGCATGTGAATCTTGTATAGCCAAAGTCTGAGTACTTTTAGAATTTTTCTTTTTACCCTTAGGCTATTGGATAACATAACCTATTATACCATCATCGGTGTTAGATCCTGTAAGAGTTGAATCTGTTTGATCATTAAAAATTGTTGGTCGAGGTAAATTTGGGATTCTCTTGTACAAGGTACCCAATTGGGTGTAAAATAAGTCTAGTTACTGGGCACAAGAAATTACCTATTCTTCCGTCATGACAGCTCCCTTAGAAACATCATCTGTAATATCGGGAAGCAATAAATTTGTAAACTATTCAGATAGAATTTCATTTGGAATAAAAACTTTGTCTAACTGATGCCTACGTCTGCATTCATGTATATGATTGGAAATGTAAGTTGATTTCGATTCTTTTAAGGAATTAAATAGCTCAGTACCATTGTCATATCGAATTACTAGTTAGAAATGGGTCAAAAATGTTGTTATTACAAAGTTGAAATTATGGAAAGAAGTGCGAAGTAACTCAATGTACCATTTGGTTGCCGAACCGGTTAAAGTTCACTGGAAAAGGCGAAGTCTAATAAAATCATCGATTAAGGAATTCGATGCACTCTAGGATGATATGTTATCACGTGATTTGATGGGTCCTCTCCTTATTTTCCTTCAAAATTCGGTATATCACTGGGTAACTTGGTGGTAATTGTTGAATGATAAAAGGTGTCTTTTTAACTCCTAACCCAGGGACGATTTTTTTATTTCAAGAGTGTACTCAGTCTGAGGCGGTCACTTGCTCAAGAGTAATGTTTTGTAGTATAGTGCTTAAAATGCAAAAGTAAATGAATGTCGGAAACGAAATCTAATCGGAACAACAAGAAACTGAAATGTTCTAAATCATTTACTAAAACAATAATCAGTCAAGGACTCAGTAATGATAACTCTCTCCCCTGTAAACTGATGCAAATGAAAATCAATCATAGGCAAGATCTCCAATTTGAGAACATAGACAGCTGTAGTCAGTGTCCTTTATAGTTTTTGATCTTTCAATCCACAATGCAAATAACTGGAAATGGAAATTCAATTGGAAATGCTCACTAAAAAACACTTGCTGCAATATCAATTAAAATGTGAAATCAAATCCTTGCATGAAAGAGATAACAGCAAAGCATATTTGAACAACAACACTAAATTAATGGAAATGAACACAAAGTTAAATTAATGGAAATGAACAACAATATGAAATATAACGAAACAGTAAAGCTAATTAAGTGGAAACACACAACGACTGTAAATTAAACTGAATCAACAATCTTATCCTAGCATAATGAACATTAACCACAGGTATAATAGGAATGACAATTGCATATATAATTGAACGATAATTAAGTGAACAAAAATCACAGTTGTAAGTGAACTGTAGTTAAATGAACAACAATCGCAACTGTAAATGAATAGCATAATCTGAATTAGACAGCGCAATATTATTTAAGAATGAACAACATGAGATTTAAAGTTATGAATAATAATCTTGCTATCAACACAATCCAATCACGATTTTGATGTAACAAGGCAATTCAGAGAAATGTTCAGAAACAGAAGATTACTAAATAAAACAAATTAAAGAAATGAAAAAGAAATCAAACCATCACACGAAACTATAAAATAACGATACAAGAAGCAAGTGGATCCACGAGGGCCGGGCCCTTAACCGCTAGTGAAGAGCCACTTTATTACTTCAGGAGATGCGAAGGAACTGCAACTGTTTTTATAACTTAATCATTGTATCATAGATACATTTTATCATTTATACCATGTTATTAATACTAGACACTAGAGATTTATATTTCATCATCAACAAACATGATGAAAATCCCTTCCATTCATTAGATGAACTATCTTCATTCGAAACATATCCCTGATGCATTGTGCCAAGGAGTGAATCATCATCTTATTCCACAACAGGTTCATCATCATCATTGAGTTTTGTGGCATATTTTTCATGTTTTTGGTCATGGAGGTCTTCATTCCCATGGACATTGCCCCAATTTTCATTCCATAAATCATTCATGGATTCATCATTTGCTTGGGCATGTTGGGGGAATCATGGCCATGGCTTCCCCATCCATGCCTTCTTTAGGACCACTCCATTCTTCTTCCATATTATGTCAAGCTCCAAAGTTTCTCTAGGCATAAATAAATGCTAATTATTGATTTGAGGAAGGTTACAATACCTTTTCTCTTCAACAACACATAAGGTGATCACTGCCTAGAACGTGTAAGCAAGTTCTAGAACAAGCACGTCTATAGGATCTTCTTGGTATTTCTCCAACACCATATCAAATTCCTTCCTTTGCTCAGTACAAGTCCCAATTAGCAAATCCATGTCATTACAACCTTCAACAAGCTACAAATAGAATCTTCCCCCTCTTTTTCAATAATCTCTTAAACTATTTGAATTTTTTCTTTGTTAAAAACCACACAATCCTCTTGATCACCATGAGGAAGATCAATCGTGCCTTTTTCCTCCTAGGATGCATATTTTTTGTCAGTAATGGCTTCATCTAGGCTTACTTCGAAAGGGATAAGATGATTGTTTTTCTGCAAAACCCTCAAAATGTGACCCTTCTCCAAAAATGGAGGCTTACGAGTGCCTTTTGGCTTCGCCTCCAACCTCAAAAGGCCCTCTCAACCACATTTAACCTTCAATAGATATTAAAACCTATCATCCCCCAGTCCCTAAGCTTCCTAAAATGTAGGCAAGTATGCTTCAACTCCCAGTCATTATGCAAGTGGAAACGAAGGGTTCTAACTAGACTTCCTAGAGCCTTCAATAAAATATATCAATAGTTAAAAGTTCCCCAAAAGGCACCTAGACTCAACTCAAAATAAACATGTGGCCTCTAACTATCAATATAAAAGGGTGAGGCTTGCATGTTATGCCAATTCTCAAATTAAGTGGCGGGTCATGTAACATTTCCAAATTCCCTTACTATGAAAGTTTTAATATTCATGATGATTGATCCTTCAAAGGTGAATAAGAACTTCACAAATCAAACTATCTAATCATCCTCTCAAAAAGGTGTAAGCCAACATCCTCCTCGAGTTGTGAATTTGAAACCTCTACAAGTGTGAAACATAATCCCTTCAAATTACCATAAATAACCCTTCGGAAAGGCTAATGCTAGGCCTATTATGGGTCGACCCTTTAGAAATAATCACATATGTCACAAAATAATCACATAGATCACCCTCATTTCAAATACAAATTTTGTGGGCTACCTTATAGGATCAGATCACACAACTTCTGTAATGGTTATGATTATGAATGAGGGGCCAAGGGTGTTGCTCTTAGGTTTCTTTCCACTCTCCTCAACTCTTATGAGGTACAATTTTAGGAACTCCACCAAATTTGTCTTGAACTGTGACTTTATTCCATCCTTCACATCCATGCATACAAATTCAACAACTACAACTCAAAATTTAGTCATTGGATGTTAAATAAAATGTTTTCATTGAATTGTTCAAGTAGATCTAAGGTCAATGTTCATAAAACTTATAATTGTAAACACAGTTGCATCTTGGTAATTTGTACTTTGTGTAATAAAAAAAATATCCTTCTTTACACCCTTCATTCTAAATTCCATTCTAGTCTTCGTGAATATAGTCACATTGAAGTAAGTGGTCCCTGTGAATCCTTTGTTTGGGCTCAAATTATATCAACATACAACGAATAAGATGGTTGTATAATTTAAAGAAGCCTTAATTACATTGAAAAAAAAATCAAAGCCATAGAACCAAAAATGTCACAAATTTGGTGTCGTAGAAAATGACCCTATATCTTTAGAGACAATGAAATGTATTTATAACCTGTGAAAAAATTGAGCAATTCAATTCGAGTACTTGTAATTCAATTTCAGTATTTGTAATTTTTCATATAACACTTGTTGCAGAATATGTTTGGTTCAATGTGAAAACTATGCAAAGAGTAAATATTTAAATTAGTGAAATGAATTCTTCATCACTAGCATTCACTTGAGCAACTAGTAAGTAGGTTTTTTTCCTTCTTTAGAAATTTGGAATAGATATTTTTTTGTTTGAGTTCTAAAGCTTTATTTTTCAATTAAAATAAAATTTATTAATAAATTTTGACTATGGTTTTAACCTTTTGTTACAAAGAAATATAGAAAACAATAATTTCAGTAGTGCATTTCCTCCTCAACGTCTCATACGTTGTTCATTGAAGCTCAAGTAATACTATCATATTTTATATTTCTCATGCTCCGACACAAACCTGTTTTAAGTTTTCGAGTTTCAAAATTTATTTTTATTCATATTTTATATACTATAATTTTCCACATATAATAATAACAGTGAATGTCTTTCAATCTCTAATAAATTCAACAATTCAATGTAGTTATAGCAAGTCCTATCTGAAAAATTGATCAATTCAATTCCACTACTTGTAACGTCAAAGTTAGTATGATATTTCTGAAAAACTAGGCATTCATGAGACAAGAAAAGTGATTTGACTCTCACAAATAAAGAATACACTTACGTATTTATTAATGTTTTGAAAGTCTGATATATTGTACATTGACGATTTGTTAGTTTAACCAAAAAAACTCTTACCAGAAAATTTGAAACATTACAAAATTTCTAAGAAAGGTGGGTCAAACATGGATTGGTTCATTAAATGTTTAGGGATGCATTTAAAAAATGGATCTAGAATATTGCAGCCAAATATTGAAATCCCTTTCCAAATTTCCTAATGAAATTCAAGATAGAACTCAGTTGGACAACTATTAATTATAATTGACGAAGATATGTAGTGAAAGGATTGCCTGATGAGGGACAACATTTGTTTTCTAGGAAGGTGTTGCTACTAGAAGTAAAGAATGAAATTTTCTAAGAAGGGGACGTGTTCGTGTAGAAATGAAATGGGTTTAACATAAGTCCCTACCCTTACCATAGAACAATATAACATACTTCTTTCAAAAGTAATTCAGTTGCAAAGGGAAACATGAATTTATTTTCGTATGCCACTTCAAGATATTAAATCATTTACAACACCATAGGTTGGTTAAGTCACCCTTTTTTTCTGGAAATTTTTATAGTAGATGGTATTCACTGTCGAAATGTACAATGTGTTAACCTATTTTCATGCATGAATTAGAGTATGTGGGTGACATTTGGGGTGACCTTGCAAGCATTCCCCTATTTCTAACAATGTTGGAACATAGGGGATAAAGTTTGATGCCAGAGGAAGCAATAACTATATCACAAATACGGGAAGATACAACTAAAGTTGTAGAGGCTAAAAATGTAACAAAACTATAGAGGAATGTGCCATAGTGTGGGTTGTAACACTAGGGAAAGGGATAGAACAACCTAGGGAGGAAGAACAATAATAGTAAGAAGAACCTTATGACAATGGCTTCTTCAATAGGTTTCTTCAACGATTATCCTCTTAAAGTGTCCTCCAAAGTGCTCTTCAAAGTCTACTATAAGGATATTGTTAATACTATCACTTGCTTCCTCCAAATGTTTCCCAAAAACCTAGTCTCTAGAGATAAAAAGATACCAACCGAGTCTTCCTTCAACCATTATTCAAGATATCTTAAAGCGTCCTTCAAAGGATAGAGTTCAATACTCCAAAATTGTCTTCATCCTTCATGGTATGTTACTTCAAAGCTAATGCAAAGGTTTACAATAGGTCTTCGAGCTTCTGTTAAGTCACCTCAAGGATATCTTTATAAACTTCTTCAAAAGTGTTTTCGAGCTTACTTCAAATTCACTTTAACTGACCATTCAAATTTTTCTCCAAAGGATGCCCAAAAACCTACTGCCAAAACTATGAAGGAGTATGCTACTTCTTTAATTAAGGTGTGCTTCAAATTGTAGATGAATATTATAACAATGCTTTTGTTGCTCAAAGTTCAATATTTTCTACACTTAGTCCTCAAAATAGTCTCATGAGAATGATTTGAAAACAAGCCATAGAAGGACCTAAGAAAACTTTACTTGAGAAACTAAAAAGATGGGATCAATTAATCCCATGTATGCTCCTTTGTCCTACATAGCTGAACTACTTTGTCTCTCTGTAAAATCGATTTAAATCCTAGAGTCTCCAATTATGGTTTCCTCCTCAAAACAACCTCGGATTAGACCTCTGGGCTAAGGTCTTACCTTAGGGATTGGAATTTCAGAAACTTGTAATGTTTTCACTGTGACATGAATGAATTCTAATTGTGAAGAGGATCCAAGTTTAGTTTTTCCCAGTGATCAAGGAATTTATATAGGAATTCTATCAAAATAACTCCTTAGATCTAAGTTTAGGCATTTGGTAACTAGTCTAAATTTTTTCTTTATGAATGTTGCAGTTAATCAAAGATCTAAAATTTTACTATTTCATAGTGATACAAATTGTTTTAGTATGTCAGATGTATTAATTCTGTTGTTGCACAATGATCCAAATTGTTGTAATATGTCATAGGTCTGAAATTCTATAAGATAGCCTTCACTTTTCCACATATTTGTTTTTTCTTTTTGTGTTTTTCTTTCACTGAAATATTTTTCCATTGTCTCCCACATTCCATGTTTTCCTTCATGTCTCACACCACCAAGTTCCTTTTCAAGTGACAATATGAATTATTCTATTTATACAAGTTACTCACTTTATTGGAGGGTCACGTCTATTGAGAAATGAAGCCTAAATAGGTCGGATGGTAGACTTAATCAATTTTAATAGTCATAATTTCAAAAATTAATATCTTTGCAATGGAAAAGAATTATGAGGCATGGGGATACTTGTTGGAAAGCCCTTGATCTCCTATGTTATGAAACTAGCTCACAAAAAGATAGAAAAGAGAGATAAACACCTTAAAATTCAACTTCTTCGAGGGGGCAACCTCCTTTACATTACAAAAATGAACAATTATTGGATGAAACAAATGACAAGACTTCCTTTCTATATATTGGAGTCTAAGGGGTCATAATATAATCAGAGCCGACATAACAATAATAATATAAGGGCACAATAATAACAATAGTGGGCTTTTATGGGGCACAATAATAACAATATGGGGACTATATGGGCACAACAATATAATAAGGGAGTTGTACTAATAACAATAAGGGATTACACTAGTAGTATAAGGACCTAACATCCTATATACATCAATATCAAAACCATTTCATGATGCTTTCATGAATGTGAGAAATTGTTTTTCCATGTCAGCCCTAGATTTTTATCACATCTCTTAGAATTAAGTCATTAGGCTAGGATTGAGTATTTTTCATAAAATTAAGAACAAGGATAATAAAGGCATTGCTTCAAGTAAAAATTATGGTTTCAATGCAAGGGTTTCAACTAGGCCTTTCTTATAGCATCAAATTTAGGGTAATATTTAGCAAGGGCTTCCACAATGTTAGGGAATCATGCATAAGATTAGGGTTTGCATCGATGCCAGGGATATTTTCAAGCTAGGGCATCTTCAAACTTAGGGTTTCCTTTTCATGTTTGATGAGCACCAGTATTACAGCAAGAATGTTGTAACTCCTAGGGCTACCAACTTTACTTTATCAACCTGGGGTTTGTACAAACTTGGAGGTGACACTGTTGTATACACAAGTAAAAGTGATGGTTTTTCCCTTTGTCATTATTCAGCTGGTGATAGACCACTAGGGTTTTTCAAGCTAGACTTCAATGGATTCATACGAAGCTTGATTATTGATGAGGGAAAGAGAAATCTACTCTAAGAGAAATCTTGTCTACTGTAGTAAGGAAAAAGACTAAAATCAAATGCTAAAACACACCATTTTATAACTAACTGCTGAGAGACTATTCTTGAAAAATAATTCTAAGTTAACATGTATGCAATCCTACTATATTAAGCATTCAAATTCAAAGCATCAAACATTATACTACTGTGCATATAAATGGCTAAAATAAATCTATTTTTCCTTTTGTCTTTCTTATGGAAAAGTGTAAAATCTAATCTCTCTTGGTCATGTGGCAGGTGGGTTAGGGATGCTGGTGAATGGTTAGAAGGTTGGGGAGACCATTAAGTGGCCATTTTTTAGCTTCCTAGAGGCATTTCCCTCAATTCAGCCTCAAAATAGGCCACTACAGGAAAACTTATAGGATGTCCTAGAAACCTATAGGACTCCCTGTATTTCTACAAGATATAGTCGAGAGAAAAATGATGGGTATTGAAGGTGATGGAATGCTTAGGGAAGGTGGGTGGAGGATGGAATGAGGCAAGACAATATCTAGGATCACTCAGAACTCAAAACCATTGTTGGAAGATGGTTAGATTTGCTCAACAAGCTTGGAGAAGCTTCCTTGTAAAATGATGAAATTGGTCAGGGTCTTAGTGAAAGCAAGGAACGACCATGCATGGATGAATTTGGAAGGAGGTTGTTGACTATGAGATCTCTCTGTACTTCTAAAACACTTGCAATGCATCAAACATTGACATTTACCCAAAAATCATGTAAACAAGAAGAATTTCAATGATCTAGGAAAACAAAGTTTAATGAGCTAGCTGTCTACCTCATGCATGAGGAAAACTTGAAAAACAATATGTAACCATTGATGAGATCTAATGTAATACTAAATATGGAAGGAATGATAACTAAATCCTACTCTTGTACACTGATCAAATGCTAGCTTCAGTACAGAAAACCCTAAATTCTATGAGAAAGTAGAGTTTTGTCTTTTTGGGGTGCATATGAGTCCTTTCTTCAAATCATGATCCCTAAAGGAAGAAGTGAGCCAAAAAATCTATTGAAATATTTTTTTTTGTTTTTTTATCTCTTCTAAACTACTACAATAAAGAAAAAATGGAAGAAAACTAATAAGCAAACTAATCAAATCTACACTACTTGCAATGAAATAATTCTAAAGACATTTCAACTATGAAATCAATCTAAGTATACAGATATAAGAAGAGGAGCCTTTGTTGCTAGGTTTGGGCCCTAACCCAAGAGCTTCAGCCCTCTGAGTTAAATCAGTGCTAGATAAAGAAAATGCTCATTCTCATTATCAAAACAAGAAATTACATAGCAATGTCTTCCACAAGTCTTGAACTCGAAAATTACTAGTGTTTGTACATCCAAAATTAGAACCCTAATGAGGCTCCAAGCCTCTTTATTTATACAAATGAAGTCTCCAATGTCTTCCTTAAATCTAGGGAGGCTCGGCTCCCAAACTCAAGATAAACTAACTCTTTGATTGCGACTTTCTTAGCTACCTTTTGATCTCCATGACTTGGCTTCTTGTGCTTTGAGCTAGTGTGAGTGATGGAGGAATATTCGAATGAGGGAGGAGTTAAATGAGGAGGATTTACCTCCTACAATCTCTCTTCCTTGTCCCATTCGAGTTTTCACCCTTAATCTTGCCAAAATTCCCTAGTTTTCTCTCACAAACCTGCATTCAATGCACATTAGTCCACTAGGCATAATATCTCACTTTAGCTCATCTCATTAAACAAAATATAATTAAAATATCTAATAAATTGTGACAATAGTTGATTTGGCTAAGCTAGGAGGTGAATTGAGGTCCATATAGTTACCCAATGATGAGGCTCATTATCACCCCCTACTGAAAGTGTTTCTCATCCTCTGAGCAACTCAATCAATATCCATGTCTTCCATAGCTCTAGTGGCCTCCTTGACATCCCATGCTTCTGATGTAGTTTCCTTTTCTTGTGCATAGAGTCATGCCTTCCTTTCTATCTCCTCCCATTGGTTTCTTTTTCTTCTTCCTTCCTTCCTTCTAACATCCCTAAGAGAAATGGTGGACTGAGTTTCAAGAAAATCCAATTGAGTTTGAGTCTTTGGAGGGTTTGACTGTACATAGGTGTCCTGTTCAATGCTTCTCTCATTCTTTGAGGAGAATGGCACTCTTTGATTTTCAAACTGTACGGCAATGTATTCCATCTCCTTTGGTAAGCTTGATTGTTGTCATCCCCTAACAACCTGAACATATCCTCAAAATGTGTAATTGCTTGCTCTTGGGTAGCAAGATACCTGGGTGAAAGTTGAGGATCATTTGCAATTAAGTTATGTTTGTTGATGAGAGCGCTTTGTTTGTTCCCTTGCCATAATCTTCTTCAGTTCAAGAATGCTTTCTTCCTCATGGTTCATCCATGATGCCAAAGCCATCAACTGTAAATCCACTAGTTTTCCATTAGGGTCCCATACATTTATATATTTCAAGGCTAAGTTATGTAGGTAGAACTCAGACATCTTAGCCCTATCCTCCAGTGTGCTTTGATCACAAATATTAATTAACTATCTATAATCTTGGATTGGCATAGTGCCTCTTTGTGCCAGGGTCTTGATTTGGAACTACAACCACTATTCCTTAAGGTATAATGCGTAGGACTTAGCTAGCATCCTGCACTGGATTACCTCTAAGGATAGACTGGCCATGGATGCTAATTTATTATCTCTTTCTTGTAGTCATCCTTTCAACCA
Organism: Pinus taeda; assembly: GCA_000404065.3. Lineage (NCBI taxonomy): Eukaryota > Viridiplantae > Streptophyta > Pinopsida > Pinales > Pinaceae > Pinus > Pinus taeda. The sequence goes on from APFE031462146.1 coordinate 11,354, forward strand.
TGCATTTTCTACCTCCAACTGAGCTCTCATTATGGCCTCTTTGTCCCTTAGGCTGCTCAGTTCTCTACCCATCTCCTTAAGCTTTTCCTCCATGTGACCTATGTCATCCACTTCCTTGGACATGGCAATCTGCATCCATCTATGTGTTCTTTCTCTTTCTTTCTCTAGCTCAAAGAATAATGGGATGGAAATGTTTTATGGAATGAAAATACCCCCTTCAATAAACCTGTAGCAGGAGTTAAGGTTAGGTTGAGGACTAGGTTCCCTTAGCTTTTGATCCTCCTTCTTTGTTTCTTTCTGCATACTCCCTTCTTTATCCATTTTTTGAGTTTCCTCTAGGTTTAGCAGAGTTTCTTGTAGGATTGATTTTTCTTCCTGTAGGTTCTATTGTGTATCCTGTAGGATGTCCTTTCCTTTGGAGGAGGCTAATCTAGTCATAAGCCTTCTCACATAAGTGATAGGAGACTTAGGGGAGGCTTGTCCTAAGGATCCTTCTCCTTGGGTTTGCATAATAGGAGCCATCTTCTCCTACTGCTTAGCTGAGTCTTCAATAACAATAAGAACTTTGGTGGGAGTTTGAGGTTTTCCATACCTTCTTCTTGTACTTTTTCTTGTCCTAAAGTACAATGGAGTTTGTCTTTGTCTTTTGGCTTTTTTTTTTATAGGGGTGCTAAGCGTAGTGAGGGCAGCTGCTACCTTTCTCTCTGTGGGCTCTAGAGACACCATGGGTGACTCCTCCTTGTTTTTTTCCTCCTATTTTCCATTCCCATTTTCATGTTTGTCTTTCTCCTCTTCTTCTCCCTCTAGTTCCTCACTTTGTTCATCAGTTTCCTTCCTGGCATCTCCTTCTGTCTCTTCACCACTTTACTTATCTTTTTCTTCTTCTTCTTCCTTATCTATTTCCTCTTCATCTTTCTCTTTTTCTTCTTCCTCTTTTTTAGTTTCTTCTTCATCCTCTCCACTAAGAGCCAGTCGTGGAAAGAATATAACATAACCCAACAGAGGGCATCTTCTATGATTAGTCTAATTAACCCATGATGGGCTAGTTATTGATGGTTTCCTTCCTACACCTTCATGCTAATATCTATCATTGATTGGAGAAGGAAGTAAGGTAAGCTGAGTCTATGTTGAGGAGGTATGTCTTCCCCAAACCTGAAATCTTTAAGAAGCCTAAAGTGGTATCCGCATACCACACAATACCTACCTTCACAAGATATATATTTTATAAGGTGGTAGCTTATTTCATTCTAGGGATATGGTAGGCTAGCTCTTCTCACTCCATTTATGTATTCCATGGCCTCCTCTCCCTTTAAAAAGAATTTATTCTTTGTAGTTTGGCTATTTCCCTTGTCCTCCTTTCTCCAAGGCACTCCTAAGGGAAGTGAGGTATGAATATCTATTTTTGGACCATTGGTGCCACTACCACATCATCATTCTACTCGCCTCGTAATCAACTCCCACTTAGGGCATCCGTAGATTGACTACTTTCGACCTCATCCTCCTTTTATTTGACTTGACTGCTACCATGCATGTGAGGACTAACTGCTTTTTCCTCGTTGACTAAATGAAGGTGGCTAGGTTAACTGGCCACCTTTCGCTTATAAACCAACTCATCCACCAATTTTACATGTTTTTATCACATTATGCTAATTAGAGAGTGGAAGTGAGATACTTACCTGTAGTAATAATACCTTGCTACAATTTGTTAAAGAAATGAATTATTTGTTGTGTGTTGGTTGCATGTGCTTTTCTCCCTTTTTTTATTGTCCTTTGATGATTTTCTTTGATGTGCAGGTACTTAGTGTTTATGATCATGATATCGATGCTATTGCTAGGCTCTGGAGGATCTTCTTCTACCTTTAGATCTCCACGCTGGAAGCTAGTTGCAACCTATGATTTCTGTTTTGTGGGATAGCCTGCTATAGGATTTCCTACAAGAAGTCCTGTAGTTGCTTCTCTCTCAACAATTTTAGTCATTTTCTATTGTTGGGACCTGAGGATGATTAGCATGGGAATATAAGGGGTCTAGGGATTTGTGCATGAGGAAAAATAACCTTCGGGTGTTATCCTCTTTCTCCCCATCTTCATCCTCTGTCCTCTGTGTTTTTTCTTGAAAACTGTAATTTTTTGAAAATTGACTTTTGTGATGAATGCAGGGGTGATCATGGTGGAGAGATGTATGGTGAGGAGATGGTGAAGTAGGGATTTATTTTTTTGACATCGGCAAGTTATTTCCTTGCTCTAGGGTTATTTGCTTTAGGATTCCCAAGCCATTGTAAATCATACGGGATCATCTTGTAGGATTTCAGGGAATCCTGTAGGTTTATAGGGAATCCTGTAGAAAACACAGAACCCTTGAAAACTGAGGCAAATGAGTGGAAAAATGGAAGGAATGATGGAATGATGAATGATAATGAATTGGTAAATAAAAAATGAGTTGGATAGGTCCCTTTTGATTCTCCATTGTTGCTATGATCGTCCTCCTGCTGACCTGCAAATAATACTTTCTTAGTTTTTATTTTCTCCCCTTTTGTTGTTTTATTTTTTTCTTTGAAAACAACTAGTTTTCCTCCAAGAGGTTTTCATCCTAGTTGCTTGCTCTGGATGCCTCAAGAGAGGTTTTCACCCAGATATCTTTTTTTTTCTCTCTTTTTTCTTTTGTTTTGACACCATTGGGCTGCCTCAAGAGGTTTTAAACCCAATAGTGGGATTCAGGCACCTCATGGAGGTTTTCACTTAAGTCTCCTTATTTTTATTTTTTTCCTTCTTTCTCTTCAGTGACTTGATGAGGTGAGAGCTGAGACTTGCTGCACCACCTTCACTATTTTGCTGATACCTTCAACGAACTCTTGCTTTGATAATGGCCTCTTGTAAACTTTCAATCTGTGCCCATTAACAAGTAAAGGAATGGCCTTTGCATCTATGGTTCTATTCTGCACTAAACAATTATCATGACATTTTTCTATGACATAAGGCCTTAACCACCTAGTCCTTAACTTGCCCTTCAATTCTTTATATCTGGAATCATATAACAAAGTCCAATCACCTTCTAGAAATTTATTGTCCTTGATGTTCTTGTCATGCCAGATCTTCCTCTGAATTTGAGTCACCTATGTGTATAGGAGGGCTTGCATTTTGAACTCATCTAACCCATTCAACTGGAGAAATCTCTTTTTTTGGGCACCGCTAAGATCTAAATCTAGTTGGGTTGCCATCCTCAATGTATTGTACTTAAATTCAATGGACAATAGGGCCTT
>APFE031462157.1:2402-18866 GCA_000404065.3 Pinus taeda
CGTTGATTTGGATTAGTCACTTTATCAACTAGTCAAGGATTAAGGGATAGTCTCCTGTAACCAGATGGAAGTCATTGCAAAGAAGCGGGATAGTTATCCAACAATTTTTTGGCTTCATCCAGATAGGGACAAAGGTGAATGGGGTGATTCCCTTCACATAACATATACGGAAACTTAACTTTACCCTTCTTTCCATGAACTTTACTACCACTAGTTGATGGTGTGTCACCAGCATGATCTCCAGAAGTTGATGACACAGGATGATGTGAACGGGAAGACCATTCTTCTAAGATCTAAGGAATACAAGAACAATTTCGTAGAAGATGGCCTCCTGCACAAAGTTTTCATGGATATCGAACTTTGCGAGGCTTATCAGACGGTTTCTCATCAAAAGTTGCATTCAAAGCAATGGTTGCTTGGTTGCCCCCCTGCAAAATTTTCTTCTTCTTTTTCTTATTCCTTGTCTTCTTCTTCTTAGCCACCTGGTTACTAGTATCAATACTTTCACTAGGATAAGAGGAAGAAGGGGAGGAAGAAAAAGCCGTGGAAGAAGGAAAAGGGTCAACTTTAGGATCAACTGGAGGTTGATTTTGTCCAATTGGGGGAGTACTAGATTGCGGAGAAATCACGACATTTTGAACCAAGGAGGTTGAAAACAACCATACTAGAATGCTAATGGTAAGTCCTAAAAGGGACAACGTAGCCATAAAAGGAGCACCAATATTTCTGAAAGGAAGAAAAGGATTAGGATTCCCATCTCAAGGAATTCCTTGATCGGTGGACTCCGGATTTGTCACTATATGTCTCAACCTAAGGTCAAATAAGGAGTGAGCATGGAGGATGTTATCCATGGTCAATTAATTTTATTATAATCATAACATAACAAAAAAAAAGAGGGATAAGCTAGGCAAAAGGTTTACCAAGTAATTGTGAACTACAAAATACCTCCTGGAAAACTGAGAAGTACGGGCAGGCAATCTCTCTAAATGTTGTGTTCGATGTATCACAGTGTACAAGGCGACTGACTCGGTTGCCTAAGGATGGATAGCAACTTTGTTTTGTCCTCCCATATATACCTGAAATTACGTGGAGGCCCAATCGATATTAGCGTTGTCTAATGCAAAACCGCGCAATGAGAGAATTCCCATACACTTTACGTAATGTAACACTACCCTAGATACTTGAAGGTACGTGAATGAGCTACGATATACTCACGTACATGGAATGAGGCATCACACTTAGGACGTATTGTAGACAAGCTAGCAGAAGCGACTTTGTTTTACGACTCCGGAACACGTCTCTAGCCTAGAACCACTAAATGTTTTTCATTAGGTGACAATGCTCCATTAAGTAAATTGATGTTCATTTTAAGTTGATCTTGCTTAGAATTTTCCTTTCAAGGTTCACCACATGATATATGTTTGCAATTCCTAAAATTCAACTAATATGATAAGCATTCTTCTCATTCAATTGAACAATTAAAACCTTAGCTAGTAGGGATAAAGAAATCAAATCTTTGACAAAGAGCAAAGAGCACATCTAATGCAATTTCCCTGGCTATTCCTTTCAAGCATTCACAAACTATAATATGAATGATGCAAGTTTTTCTTTTCAATTCCCTTAATGTTATGATGAACAAAAAGGAAACTAATTCACATACAATCAGTCAATATTTTTACAAGAACAAAGACTTTACAACAGTTCTGTTTTGAAGGAAAAGAAGACTTTTACAACACTTTCTTTTGAACAAAGATTAATCGACTATAATATAACTTTGGAAATGAAATGATAATGATCAAGAAATAATTTAAGAAACATTAATCAATCAAGCCAAAGTAGGGTTGGAAAGAGGAAATACATGTTGATTTCAGAGACACTACAATCATTGGTCTTTCAGCAAGCATAAACATAAGGAAATTTAGAGAAAAAACCCAATCCAAAGGTGAAAATTTTCCCTAAGGTGGACCAGTGTAGGTCAAAGAGGGACTAACTGTCCTGCATAGCACTGTCTCTCACTCAAGGGTGCTCTGTAGAGCACTGTCCCCTGACCAAGCCTGCGTCGATTCCTGAGAGGCCACTCAAGAGTCATCTAACCTCAATTTTTTGACCAAATAACACTTCAACAAGGTTGAAATAGAATAAATGAAAGGAAGTTAGGTATGCTAGAGTGTCCTAGGATGTGGATAAGCTACTTAGAGCTATGATCGTTCCCCAGTAGAGTCGCCAATTTATTTTGGATAATTTGATATCTATGGATAAATACTAATTCCCTAGATAAGTAGTCATATCTAGAACAACAGTTTAAAGCACTTTAGCCTCTTCCTATAACTTAGCAATAGATAATACAAAGAAGATGAGAAGACCTACTTGTAGTTTCAATTCCCCCTTGTCTTCTTTGTATCGATCCTGTCGCTCCTTCCCGTACTTAACAAGCTTGAGAAGTACCTGTAAACATCAACAGAAGACAAAGAACTGATTAAAGAAAAATATCTATTGAATAAAAGTAAATGGCATCGGATACATTCACACATATAAGCATCATATAACAAGATAAGCATATGGGAAAAAGGTTCAAATACTTTATAGAAGGAATTACAACCATCAAGTCTGATTTGAAGTCACTCCTCTAGCTTGGATCCCATCCACATCACATCAAAATCATGAAAAACTTGTAGCATAACAATACTTGTCTCAAAGTCAATTCTCATAGTAACATTATCTCCTTACAATTCAACATAGTCCAACCACTGATCACTTAGATGAGTGTTCAATTTATAGGAGGATGAAGGAGGTTATGTCATAAATGGTGGTATTGAATGGCCTTCCATACTTAGAATTAGTTCCATGGAGGAAGCCATGAGAGGACAGGATGCATCTTAACTCATTCCTCAGTCATTTTCGAGATCATAGGAGTTGATAAGTGAGGGAAACTTCTAGATGACTCCAAGAGATAAGAATATTCCCCAAACCCTATGTGAATTTTGCTCAATCTTGCCCATCGTAGGTGAAAGAGGGCCTAAGTGCTCTACAAAGCACCCTCGAATGGACTCAACTGCTTTGCAGCGCACCGTTACATGGGCCTACCTGCACTGGTCCCTTTAGAGGTCATTTCAGGATGTCTTCAAGTCATGAAATTGTCAAGGAAGGAGGCATTCAAAAGGGTGACTTGTTTAGGGCATGTAGAAATTGAAATTAGGTTTTGATGAGCTGTAAAAAACTAATCTAAATGACGGGAGTGATGTGCCCAAATGGATCTGTAACACTAATAGGAAGACACTTCAAGGTAAAAGCATATCATGATAGTCTTAAATAATTTTTGGAACAATGATTATCTTCAAAAGTGTTAACTTTTTTAAACTACATTCAAATTCCAACATTGATAGCTCAAATGACTGAGATAATTATTTCATTAGATTCCCCTTTTAGAGGGGACCAAAATCGACCTAAATATCACCCAGTTTTGTCAAGCGTAAATTAAGTTATGAATTATTTTATTCACACATGTATTATTGAATGGGTTAGCCCTAATCACATGAGTAACTACTTGGGTCAATATTAACCCTAAGTGACCACTCAGGAAATCATATAAATAGAAGAGACCTCAAGATCATTTGGACACACATCTTCTCTTTTATTTTGTCTTGGTTCACAGAGGTTCAACATAAGGAGTTCGCTCAAGGGTCTGAGATAACAGGCGAAAGGTTCGCTCTAGGTTAGGGTCTTCTAGATCTCGGTCGCCGGCACAAATATGACATTTTTCATCCTTAATCGTAGGGAGTGAGTGGGTAAGAGAGTGACTTTGGTCCTCTGGTCTCTAGGAGGCAGTTCAGAAGGAGAAACTTTTGGTTTAGAGACAGAAATATTTCTTCTCATCTACAAAATGGGGCATAAGAATTTAATTCTTATTTGGTGGGAGCGACTGGAATTCAATATGGATATGGAGTTTCTTTCTCTGAGAAGTGGGTTGGAGTTAATTTCATCACCCTGCACTTTCAATCATCAATCTATTCATCATCCTCCAGAGGATTTTGGGTTGGATATGAAAATTTTCCTCAATATGGCTTATGGTAGTGTTTCAGTCTCAATTATATAATAGATTATGTGGAACTCCAGAAAATTCTTTGGAAGCCTTACCTTGCTAGTCTTGGCATGTGGGTTAAGCTTGTTAGTTTTTTTGCAAGTCGGGTTCAGTGGTCCTTTCCTTAAATGGAACAACCTCATTGTCTTCCAGAAAGCCTTGATGTTGGTTCTTTGTTTCTTAAATTTTTTGATTTGGTTGAGGTGTTGCCAAAGTTTCTAGGAAACAACAGGATGACATGGATGAGAGACAATGCTAGTCTTCACAATTATTATTAGAAGCTAAGTTCCTCTAACTTTTGAGTAGTTTAGAAATTTCTTTGAATGAATTCCATGAGGAATTTATTGCACTCAGAACTCGAGTTATAACTCTAGGGAATTATATGGTTGGCAGTGCTCAACTTTCTCTTGGAGGTGTTGCTCCTAGTGTGGTTCCTGATAAGAAGAAGCCTCTTCACTCACAGAGGAATGACAAGCCTAGTTTTGGACGTTGTTGATTGGGGAAGCTAAGGACGGGTTTATTTGTTTTAGTTAAAATATTTTGTTGATATATGTTGTAATGTAAATACCTTCTGCTTCTTGGGATCTTTTGTATATTCATAAAGAAAATATATATTTAGAATAGGGAAGAAATGAAATCCTAGATATGGCACTAATTTTGTATGATCTGGTGAATATTTACATTATCGCATAACAAAAAGATATTATAAGGCTTCTAGCTCATAATCTAGTATTATTATTGCAAAACCCTTAATTTTTTCTTAAAAAAAAACGTGTTACTTTGTTTGCCATGGGGCTTTGGATTGATAGTGAATGAGTGTTATGTTAATGAACTCCATAGAAAAAGGACTTTGATTCTGTAACACCCACCTCCCACATTTATTCAAGTTAACCAGTCTGTTGGGGTAAACATGTGACGAGCAGCTACTACAATCTGATTCAACTCCCCATGTATAGTTAAGGAAGTGGAACCAACCAAACACAATCAATCTGACCTTTTGCACATGTCACAAAAGCTATAGGAGACAACCAACCCTTCTAAGTGATTAACCCCTAAAACAACTTGACACTTCACTGCTCTAGAGCCTCAGTCGCTCCCATGAAATGGGCATGCGTGCAACTGGGGCCCTCCAATCTCTCTCACAACATGGGCATGCAAGCGACAAGGGTCCTTTTCAAGGCCAGGACTAGGGTCCTTTCAACCCTGGATTCTATGGCTCCTTTTCAAGGCCAGGACTCAGGCCACTTCCCAAAACTCCATGAAATATTCAAGAATGAAAAATAACATTGAGGCATTGATACAAATGTAAATATTTGAACAAACACTTGATTGTACCCCTACTAGACATGACAGGGAATTTCGTCAAACATGTCACGAATATGCAATCTATAGGTGATAACAACAAATCTGAGCATAGGGGTCTCATACTTATCTGATAATCACTAAGAATATTTGATACCTTATCATATTAGTTACATCATCATTCGATTGGTAAAATAGGTACCTCAAACCACTGTGATAACTCGTAAATAAAAACCTCCTACCAAGAAGATAATGCCTCCACATCTTCAATGCATGAATGATCGTTGCCAACTCAAGATCATGTGTTTGATAATTCTTCTCATTCTCATTCAATTTCCTTGATTCATAGCATACCACATATCCTTCTTGCATAAGGACTCCAATAAACCCCCTCTTGCAAAAATCCATGCACACTACAAACTCTTTATCTGGATCTGAAATCTTTAACACTAGAGAATTCATCAACAACTTCTTCAATTGTTCAATACTTGCTACACATTCTTTTGTACATTCAAACTTCCTACTTTTCCTCTATAATGATGTGATAGGATATGAAATCTAAGAGAAATTCCTGATGAACCTCCTATAGTAACCTGCTAGTCCCATTAATGATCTTACCTCATCCACATTTCTAGGAGTTCCCATTCCATGATAGCCCTTATCTTTTCTGAATCCACTGCTATACCCTGCTTGGAAACAACATTTCGAAATTAATGTACCTCTATCTAAAATAAAATGCACTTATTGAGCTTAGCATTTAACTGATGCTCTCTCAATAATCTCAATATCGATGCTAAGTGTTTCGCATGCTCTTCTTCATTCTTAGAATATACCAATATGTCATCAATTAATACAACAACAAACTTGTCCAAATAAGGATGCAACACACTATTTATCAAGCACATGAAAGTAGTTGGAGAATTAGTCAAACCAAATGGAAATACAATAAACTCATAATGCCCATACTTCATCCAGAAGGTTGTCTTGTAAATTTCCTCTTACTTGATGCGTACCAAATTATCCAGATCTCATATTAATCTTCGAGAATATTGTTGCTCCTTTCAACTGATCAAACAAGTCATCAATACTTGGAAACATATACTAGTTCTTAATCGCCACCTTTTTCAACTTCCTATAATCAATGCATAGCCTAAGAGTACCATCCTTCTTCTTCACAAACAACATCAGTGCACCCCAAGGTGATACACTTGGCCTGATGTATCCCTTTTCAAGTATTTCCTTTAATTGCAACTTCATCTCTACTATCTCTGGTGTGCTCATCCTGTAAGGTGCCTTTGATGTTGGTGCTGCCCCTAGTACTAACTCAATAGAAAACTTAACTTCCCTATAAGGCAACAACTTTAAAATCTATGCCAGAAACGTATCCTAAAACTACTATAAAAGCAGGTACCTACTCAAGACATTTGCATCCTCAACTTAATTACCTTAATCACTAGAAATATGCACTTCGAATAACACACACCCCTTCTTGTGACTATGATTTACCTGCATATCTATCACCATCCTAATTGACGTTTCCTTCTTCTTACCCTGTAAGGTTCTCTGTTCTCCATTTTCATCCAAGCATTCAATAGCTTTGTCATAACAATCCACCTTAGTCCTGTCAAGATACAACCAGTCCATACCCAAAAGCATACTATATGATCCAATGATAATTCATTTAAATGTGCTAAGGTAGGCATAGCATTCAATTCAAATGTGCAAGTTCTTATCCAATGATGAATTCTCTTCTTTGTACCTGTAGCCAACTGCACTAACATAGATTCTACATGCACTTCTTCAGTGAAACCACACTTATACACCAAGTCAGGGTTAACATAATTATAATTAGATCCAAGGTCAATCAAAATAGAAACAACTTGATCACAAAAATTACCATCCATCTCAATAATAGATGCATAGTAATCTTCCTTCTTGCTATCGAGTGTTGCATAAATCTGAGGGACACTGTCCAACATCTTCCACTGTACATGATTCCTATGGACCGTCAATCTTCGGTCTACCACCCTAATGCTATGGAAAATCTCTTAGATGATGATCCTTGCCACAAGTCCAATATTGTAAAGGCTTCTAGCCAACACCCTTGTTCAGCTCCCCAGACTAAAATTCTTTTCCTCTATCAAATGCATTTAACTTCTTATGTAGTGTTGCATTCTCTTTGTTACCTGTGTCCTGAGGCCTTGGTCACTTATTTTCCCATTTTCCTTTGTTCTTTGCATTATATTTCCAGTCCATCTTAGTTTAAAATTCGTGCTTTGATTTCTCATAATGATGATTGAGATTCTAAATGGCCTCCTCCATTGATATAGGCTCATTAAACTCAATCCTTTCCTTGAATGATATGAAAACCCACTAATGAATCTATGAATATTGGCAGTCTCCTCCTTGAGGTAAGGCACATACCTCAATAACTCCAAGAATCTACTAGTGTATTCCTCATCAATCATAGATCCCATCTCTAGCTCAAGAATTCCTTTGGCTTCATCTTAGTATCTCTCTGATAGGTACGTCTTGAATAGTCTCTTAAACTCACTCCAAGTCAACTCCTCTTCATGAATGCCTCTAAGATTCTTTACATCTTCCAACCAAATGTATGTTTTTACTTTAGGACTAAATGTAGCTATTTTGTCCTCCATGTTCACTGAGTAATAATGCAACTTGAAGAACTTGTTCATACCAAGCAACCATGCTTCGACATCCTATGACTTCTTCATTTCTCCATCAAATGTAGGTGGATTTTCTTTCTTGAACTCATCCAAAAAATATCGACCGTGATACCTATCTGAACCAGAACTAGAGTAAATCCCATATCCATTGCCTCACCTATCAGGTGTATCCAAGAATCTTCCATCCATGATAGTGTCATATATATTCAACCTGTGCCCACCATGAGATATACTATCAAATGCCCGACTAGTCCTATCCTCCTACACATAGCTAATCTGAAGTGGTCCCTGTCTCTACAAGTATGAAAAACTATGAAGTATGACTACATTAACTTCTTCTTATTTCTCTTGTTCCTGAATGATCCTATCATTATCTGCTTTGTAACTCCTTATTTCTTCCTTCAAAATTCTCAATGTGTCTTCTATGCTAGAAGAGTGCCCAACAAAATGTTTCTCATTTGATCCACATGGAGAACCTTATGAACTGTAGTCTACCATTCTTCTAGTCATCTTGGATATTCTCTTCCTGCAAGTTATATCATGTTAGCTAAACTAAATCATAAGCAAACCAACGTACCTCAATATAGTTTGGGGAGGATATGTTGTCTACAATACCAACTAGATTAGTATAATACATGTATAAACATAATCATATATGCATTAATCATAATTTTCAACCATTATCTACCTATCAATGCCTGATCATACCAACCACATAGCATTACCTCATGCATGACAACTACAACCATATCAATCTATGCATAACAATATATAAGTTATGACATTCATAACCAACATACATTCATGACGACTACATCCAACAACACACCATCCACTTCCACATGGCAACTCCATTGCAACCATGACCACCATCATGCATACACACAAGTACATAGAGCATAAGCATAGAGAACACATATATGCAACCGAAATGAATGCATGACTAACACACCGCTCATCTTATCCAAGGGGTGAACCATGCTTTGATACCACTGTGTAACCACCTCCTCCCAAATTTACCCAAGCTACTCTGACTAGTGGGGTAAAAAGTGGAACTGATAGAGCTAAACCAAACTGACCTTCCACACATGCTACAGAACCTCTAGGAGCCAGCCTACCCTTATAGGTGATAAACCCTTGAGTAAACTGAACATATCACCATATAAAACCCTATTCACTCCCTTAATAAGCCATGCATGTGACTATAGGCCTCTAGTCTCTTCCACCGTAAGGGAAAGCTAGCAACTGTGGACTTTCTCAGCTACTTCAATGCAAACAACCCGATATTTTGTGCCTCTTTTTCAGGGTTAGGAATAAAGCCACTTCCCATAACTCCATTAAACCTTCAAGAATTATAAATAACATCAAAACATGAGTATGGATGCAAACATTTAATCAATGAACTGACTGGACCCCTATTAGCCATGAGAGTCATTTCATCAAACATGTCACAAATACGCATTCTGAAGATCATAACAACATATATGAGCATAGGGGTCTAATTCTTATTTGAGAATCATTAGGAAGAACTGATGCCTTATCGCAATAGTTGCATTATCCACTATTAGGTCACATATTCATTGTTCATTCATTTACTAGGCAAAACATGATGAGAGCCATACATCAACATTGCTATAAATAATTCTCATAACCAACATATAAACCACGAAAATAGCAAGGATATGATAGCCATATAAATCACATAATAACAAGTACATTGTCCCATCAAATACAAGAGGAAACAAGCTCTTATTAGTGGTCTAGTGGTCTATCGATTTGTTATTTCTTATTGTATTTTTTCTTCCATACTTAGTGTTGTAACCCTTCCTCCCTCTTATGTTTTAGAAAAATATCCCTACATTTTTCATCTATTTCTTATTGTCTTGTAGTAGAGGCTTAACTTTATCCTTCCTTCCACTTTTTATGGTTCAATACAATCTTAATCTTCTTCAATTACCCCTAAAGGTTCTTTTGTTTATGAAAGGGTTACTTCTTTCTCAATCTTTGTTACCACATACACTTCTTTAATCTTTCCTCGGACAATTTTTTTTTCTTCAAGACATGCTACAACATGCATCTCTTCTAAATCTATTTTTTTTGTAGCATGTATCTCTTCTTCTTTGTCCTACCATGTTTCTTCTTGTGTTGCAACATGGGTTTCCGCCTCTTTTTATAGAAGATAGTGTTGTCTCTTCCTTTTTTTTACCTTATAATATTCATTTTTGGTATAGCCACAAGTGTAGGCCTCTTGTTCATTCTCCTTAGTATCCTTGTTGGAGGTTGGATTCTAGTGATCTCTATATCACTATCATGACCTCCCATGGATTCTTCTTCCTATGGTTGCAACTCAAAAATTTCTCCTGCTTTGTAAGTTGTAGCAACAACCTCCTTATGGATTGTAGTAGTTGCATATTTTGGTGGAGTTGTAGTAGTTGCAACTTCTAGTGAAGTTGCAACAATTGTTCCTTCTACTAGTGATTCTTCAACTTCCAACCTCGGTGCTTACACAACATCATTCCAGATACAACATTCTATTTGTAGTGCATGTTCCATAAGTAATTTGATCGAGTCATGATGTGAAAGGGAATAATTTAGCCTACTAGAGTTTTAAATGTTGGTGGCCATCTGTTAGACTGTCTTCCAAAGGAAGAAGGGTATGTTGACTAGTTTTTAAATCCTGAAGTGATCTAGCAGCCTCAAGTGGTGCTAATAGATGACCCCATGGCAACCCTGATGTGAAAATTATCTCTCTGTGATGAGAGATATGTATAGGGTGTTGGTATATACCTTTTGTCCAATCCACTCTAGTTCTTCACCAAAACCTCTTATGTATTGAGAAACTACTCCATCAATTATGGCTTCATATTTTTCACTCTCTGATTTGTTGTAGCCTAGACATTATTTCTATGGTTTCTTCATCTTCCTGAACCATTATTCCCACTACCATATACCTATCATATTGGAAATTGAACACATTTTCAAGGGAAATAACATAATCATACCCTTATAATATCTCAATATACCTAATGCATCTTGCAGACTGAAAAATTTCTAAACAATTGTCGTAATATTATAGAAAAAGGGAAATTATGGGCTTTATGTGATTCAATGAATCTCCCATTGTTCTTGCTGAGATTTCATATAGTCTAATAGGTACAACTTTGAATGGATAGTTCACTAGGGGTGAAAGATTTTAATTAAGATAATGAAATCATATGTTGATGGTGTATATTACATCATAGGATTATGGTGGTTGTGGATTATTATGGTGACTGATATGTCCAGTCTTCTTAAGGTAAGTGCAAATTATGTCCATTAATTTCATTCATTATGTAAACAAAATATCTTCCTTTTGTTACTTACTGTGACTTGTTGTCCTTTCCTAGGTTGGCGATGACATGTTTTCATGTTCTCAATTGGTCCTTAGTCATGTCTTAATTCTTTTCCTCATTATTTGATTCTAAAGACTCTTCCTCTTTACTATTCAAATTTCCATCATTGTTTTGTTGTTCATTGTGCCTCATTGGTTTGTCGCCTAAAAAATGAAAGTTCTCCTTGTCTCCCTCTATATTTTCCCCAATAGGTGGTGGAATATCCCCTTTGTAATGAGGTTCTTCATGTGAATCAACTAAATCATCAAGGGTAGCAGTAACGAAATCCTCAACTAAGGAAAATAGAACACCACAGTGGGTTGTCTCTTTCGAAGATTGCATATAAGGAATAGCATACGTAACAAGTAGTAATCTAAGAGCTCTATCAAACTAATGGATGATAGGAAAAATCATCCAAAGTTTCTCGTAAGTAACTTCATAAGCATGCTTTGGACCTTAATGAGATGACTCTTCTTTCTAAAACATGTTGGTTGGATTTAGACTCACAGAATTACTACCTTGAACTGAAGGTTCTTTATGTGAATGAGTTGAGTTATCAACTATACAAAGCTTGGCCCTCTTTCTAGTGCCGAAATGTTGTTGTCTTTGGAAACCACCAACATATAGGGGGTATCACCGATACGAAGTCCCAAGTAGACATTACACCATTTGGAGTAGGAGCGCCATCTAGGAAACAATCCTAACTGCCATAATCTTAAACATTTTCCTTAGCTGCAATAAACAACATAAGAGAGTATGCATATACTTTCGAGATAAGAAATTAAGTTAGCCTTGTGAAGCACTCAATTTCAATGTGAATAAAGGTTCCTTCACAGATAGAAAATAGAAATTGAGTGTTTAGAAGAAGAGTACTAGTAATATCATAATAAAGACACACACATATATCTAAAAGAATCTTTAATTATCTTGCGAAGTAGTTCGCATAGAAACAATGATCATGAAAGAAATAAATGAACAATTCAAAGATGTATACTAAAGGTAATTAAATAGTTAATTTTCCTTATTATAAACACAAACATACACTGTAAACAATGAAATAATAATCTTACAACATTCACAATATATGCATGAAAGTGTGCCATTTTTAAGACTTTAAAACCATTAAATGAAATTTCCAAGATACACAATTACAATGATGCATCACTAGCCCCAATAGTGGAATGTTAAGCGACTACTTCCTCCTCAAAAGGATGATCTTCTCACCTATTCCTCGCTTGAGAAGCTAAGGTGAAAATTCATTTTCTTGAGCTATGGGGGTTTATTTATACCAAATGAGGTGACCTTTCACCTCCCTTATAAATATTGACCTCCCTCATGACTCTTGAGCTACTATGTGACTTTTGAGTTCCTACATGAATCTTGGACTTCCTAATAACTCTTTACATTCCATGTGTGACCCTTACGTTTCCACACATTTAAATTTTTCTGATTTTGATAATTACAAAATTATATTCCACTAAAATATGACAAAATACATGTTTATGTCAATGCTCATTTGGTAACATGTGACATAAGACTTTGTTGTAATGTGTTGATGTCAAGTTCTCTTCTCTATTGACGTGTCTTTGACTCCTCATGATGGATATGAAATGTATTTTATCTTCACCCTCTAAAGGGCCTGGGAATGGTATTAAGACATTCTAAATCATCATGAGTTACTATCCATATGTTGTAGTTTGGAGTTCCTCTATCTTCTGCATGATGGTATATTTATGTTTCAGCTCAACAAATGTTTTCTTAGCATATTTCCTTGATTATCTCCTTGAAAATTATCTACCATGTTAGGATGTAAGTACCTTAAAATGGAGCTAACTCATGGCAAGAGAATATCAGTCCAAAAATCACCTATTCTACCTTATGTTCATTCAAGATCTTGACTGTGATGGGAAATGTTAAAGGTCTCAAGGAAGGAGGCTTTCTAGTGCACAATGCATAGGAACAAGAGGCAAGAAGTGAAGTATTGGACACTAGGAGCACATAGTGCGCAATGGAAAGGGAGGAGGAGACATTCTTAGGCGTAGTACATAGTTTCATGAGGCATGGATGATAGGATTTCCCATTGGGAATACACAATGCATAGTAATTGAGGAGGAGGATCAAGGGACTATGTAGTTGACCACTACAAGGGTTGAAGGATGGGCCTACTATCCACTGAAAGTGCACAGTGAATAGTGAAGGAAACGTTAGTTAAGGCATTGAATGGAGGGAAACTGCAGGTAGCAAGAGTGGTAAGATTAGGCACTATAACTGTGCAGTGCATAATGGCTAAGGAGGTTCATCTGGGTATTGCATAGGTTTCTACGTAAATGGTATAGATATGACCAGACTATCCACTAAGAATTCACAACACAAAATACAAGACATAGTTGATCAAGGGTTGCGCAATGAGTAGGTGTAAGTAGTAAGGTTTGAGGGTTTGTGCTCTAATGTTGCTCAATGTTCCAAGAGGTTTCCCTCAAGATTACATAGTATGCAAGTCTACGAGGTGGGTGTCATCACTAAATGTTAGGAGTGCATAGTGTGCTCATTGCTTGGTGAGAAATCAGTGTGCTTACAACTTGTGCAAGATGAGTGGATAAGGAAAAGCTCCAATGATTTCACTAAGTGTGAGATTAGTGAGACAACAGAGTAAGAGTAAGAGCATACAAAAATTACTTAACATTATCACACACACATACACCCTCAAACACATGACAAGAAGATGCACAGTACCCAAAATCCACATGTGTTCATTGAAACAACAATAAAATGACACTTATCTCCAAGTGTGACAGTTAGGATACATGCCTTCACAACACAACTATCAACTACAATGAGAAATTGTTTTATGCCATGGAAGTGCACTTAGTGCATGTTCTTATGATATATGAGATGAACTAATGAAAGATATTTCACATAAGGTTTCCATGATATATTGTATTGTTTCCCATGTTATAAATCTCGGGGAAAACCCTTGGATAATTTCCCTCATTTTGAAGATTATACATAGGTAAAACCCTAGATTATTAAGGCCACAAGGTGAGTCGAGAATAAGGGTGAAATCTATTAGAGAAATATACTCTATATGAGCTCAACATGTCATTTGTGGGAATCGAACCTGGGTGGGGAGGGTGATAAGCATTCCTCCAACCTCGTGAGATAAATCCAATTGTATGTTAATGCATTAACTTTCTTCTTGGAAATTTATTTGAAATTTTTTAAAAGGGATGGAAGATGCTTTCGTACTTCTCTTCATTTTTGGAGATTTAGTTTAAACAACAATTTGTTGTGACTATTTCCCTTTATCATATTAACTTTTCTTTTCTTCTTCTCTCAAGATAACTAGAAGGTTGGATAGAGATCTCACTTTCTAACACTTAGTTCCAAAAGTGTATATGAACAAGGAAGTAATTCTATTGTAAACCTTCCCTCTTTGTTATGTATCTAGAGGTTCGAAGATTGGATAGGATGAGAAAAGATCCCACTCCCACCTATATTTTATTTTATAATCCTAATAAATACATCTATGATATGAGATAGTGCAATTTCAAAATCGGTAGCATGATTAGTGAAGGAGACTTGTGAAGATGAGAAATCATGATTCGCTAAAGCAAAGGAAACTTAACAGGTCCCATTTATTGCAATACTATGTTATAAATTATGTTGGAAATAAATCTAATACATCTACTTCTACTTAGAGGGTTCTAAATCATTCTCATTCTACATTGATTTATTTTCTTAATATACTCTTTACTTGAACATTCTTTGTTATATTCCATTCATTAATTGAGTTAGGCACTTTTCTTTCATATTTTCAGTTCATGTTTTTATTATTCCTCGAGTAAGTTATGGGCATATTATGCATATAAGAATTCCTTATTGAGGTTAATATTGTGTCAATAACATACATTAGGGGAGGCTTTATAAGGGTTTTGAATACAAATCATTATCACCAATAAAGTGAAGAGATGGATTTATATCTTATCCATAGAGATCAATTTTAAGCCATAACTATATACTTCAAATGATACTATAAGAAAATGAAAATGAGATAATTTATTCAAAGGCATAACTTGAGCCTTGTCTTGAGAAGCATATTGTTATAAAATAGGCTATGATATGTGTTTCTACATAGGCCTTTCTATAATGTAAAAACAAAAAGAACATGTATATGTATATATATATATATACATACATACAAATAGGTCTTTGATTTTTTACTATGTTATCCATAGATCTCAATTTTAAGCCATAACTATATACTTCAAATGATACTATAAGAAAATGAAAATTAGATAATTGATTCAAAGGCATAACTTGAGCCTTGTCTTGAGAAGCATATTGTGTTATCAAATAGGCTATGCTATTTGTTTTCGCATAAGTCTTTCTATAATGTAAAAACAAATATATATATATAAGTCTGTCTGTTTTTTTTTTACTTAATTATTGTTTATGGGTAGTGCTTTCAAATATAACATAAGAGAGACAACTAAAATGATAAAATTCAAAAGCACATACATGAAAACACAATTGGGTTTTGGACATTGTGAGTGAAAAACAATTATATTTTTCTTGGGAAAAAGCAATTCAAGTGTAAAACCTCCAAACAAATTATGTAAAAATCATGAAGATGCAAGTTTAAGGGAATTTTTTTCTTGGATTAATATCACTAATTAGGTGAAGACTTTCACTTTCAAAAAGAAACGTTCCTCAAATACAATGTGACACTACTCATGGTGCACTAATGTCTGGAATTAAATATTGAACAAATATTAAATTTCATATTTATAACTATCTCTTTATACTCTCTTACAACATTTCTTTACACCCTTTGGACCAATAACATAGTGAGAATAAAGTAAATTTAACACTTAGAAACAATTAAACAAATCACTTTTATAAAACATTAAAAGCATGGTGCTCCTAAGTGAGTTACTCTAATAAGTAAGTCTATGAACTTTTTCAATCTAACTATTTTCAAAATTTTATTTGAGTATACTTAATAAATAAACATATATATATTTAA
>APFE031462162.1:9312-93256 GCA_000404065.3 Pinus taeda
GAGAAACAATTATATGCAAAAGGATCCAAATGTTTCTTTGGAGTACAAGAGGTGGAATATTTGGGTCATATTGTATCTCATGAAGAAGTTAAGGTAGACCTTAACACAATTAAAGCCATTAAGGAATGGAAAATCCCCACATCCATAAAACATCTGTGAGGATTTCTCAGGTTGACAGGGTATTATAGCAAGTTTGTTAAGAATTATGGGAGAATAGCAGCACCTCTAACAACATTATTGAACAAAGATTCATTTTCATGGACTCCACAAGAAACAAAAGCCTTCGAACATCTTAAAGAGGCAATGTGCCAAGTGTAGAGCTATAAAAAGGGTCTCTTTCACCTCTATTTACCTCACATTAATATGTCAATCCAGGATCGTCTTGCTATTTCAAAGAGTGTCTCAGTCTGAGGCTTAGCACTTGTCAGAGTAATGCTTGTAATACATATGTTTAAAAGCTACAAAAGTAAATCGATGCGTGTCTACAACTTAACTACTTCAAAAGGCTAAATCACACCAAGTATTTCATCAACCAAAGGTTCGGCAGCAGTAGCCCATCCTTTTCATAACTGATGAGAATAGATCCGAGGTCTGGGAGCTAGGTAGCAGATGCGGGGGCTCACTACAGCCTGAGATCGTCCTTAATAAATAGAAATAAAACGACAAGTAAAGGTAATAGCACATCAGCCAAGGGTTCGGCAGCAATAACCCATCCCTTTCATAGCTAATGGGAGCATATCAGAGGTCTGGGAGCTAGGTAGCAGATGTTGATGCTCACTACAGCCTGAGACTGTCCTTAAGAAATGACAAGTAGTTAAAACAAAAAATTAGCAATATGGAAATGGAACAACAATTGAAATGGAACAACAACTAAAATGGAACATCAAATAAATGGAACAACAAATAAATAGAACAACAACTAAAATGGAACAGAAATTCAGAAATGGAACAACAATTCAGAAACGGAACAGCTGTTGAAATAAGCAGTAACCAAGTTCATCAAGCTGTCACTCTATTTAATTACACCAATCAAAACATCAATCCTTCAGTCTTAAAAGATGTACACATACTATGGGACAACACTACTGATTACAACATTAGAAACACAACGTGCTTAATCTGCTTCTGTTATTGATCTAAATAAATGCATACGATTGCATCTCAAGATGAAAACAGTAACATTCAATAATCATATGAAGTTAGACTTTTCAGTATAACTGTTGTAATGCTAAATCACAATCGCAATGAACTCTGTAATGGAGTGACAGTATCCTGTAGAGATTAATCAACACTTAAAGGATTGGCAACATGACACAACGTCAATATAAGACTTTTGTTTACAGGAACATGAAACGATTTAAACATAACAGAGCATGTGATATAACGTTCTTAAAACACAACAGATTACCAGATTACGCTTATGAACAAACCACACAGAAACCATGCGTAATGGTACAAGAGTAAGTGTCCTCTAGGGCCGGGCCCTTAGCCTCCAAGGGCACACCTCTTAGGATTGATCCAGGCTCAAAGATAAAAGAGTAACCAAGTCTGTATTAATGCATGAAATGAAATTATAGGAACTCAAGTCTTCAATAGAACATAAAGATCATAGTCTTGACCTTCCTTAAAATAAATTACATAAAAAGTCCTCCTCGCTAGCCAACATCGCTATCCCTTATATAAGGAAGATGGCGGAGATATATAGATACAAAAAATAGATAAAATAGCGATCCCTCAGGATCTAAGATCCCGAGGGATTCACAAAATCGTTAATCCTGCGTCACTTCTTTCCTTTTCTGCTCCGTGTTGGTATCTCCGCTTCCTTTCCTGGGTTGATCCGTTTTGATTTGGTTTGCTTGCGGTCTCCCGTCAAAGGGACAACAGTTAGTTCATCCTTGTCTTTTCCTTTGGAATGGCCACCTTCCGTTTTTCCTCCCTCCTGCACATAGGAATGACAATCATCAGTGTTTCCTATTAATCTCTCGTGTTTTGTTATAAACCCTCATCACTATCTAAGTTTATAATGGAAAAGGCTTTTAAGTTCTAGTGAAAAGATACTAAAATAACCATCGGAACATACCTTCCTTGATACCCCACACACCCCCCAGCTTACCCTTTTTCATGGCCTTATGAAAACATTGTAGTTGACATGCAAAGCAGTGAGGGAGTAGGCTGGAGATGGAATCTCGTGCGGGGGTCTACAGCCGTGATGCGAAATTAAATGATCAAAGAAATGGCCTGTCTGGCCTTCGGGCATCTCATACAGGGCTTGGTATCCAAGTGCAGGATGCTAAATGATTGGACTCCAGAACCTATATCCTAACTAGGATGGCCCTGCCCTCTAAATAATTTCACCATAGAGGGGGAATCAGTTAGCAGCAAGCTTAAAATTCTCATACTTAAATAGCTCTATAATCTGAATGTTTGGATTAGATACCCGATATCGAAATTTAGCTGCTTCAACTGTGGAGTCTTTAATGGAGGAAAAGAATTCAAGCCCCTGCCAAATGATTGCTTCATGCATGGGTCCTAATACTTCAATCACTCCTGGAGCCCTCATGATATTTCTATGTCTCCTCCATAACTGTTCTGGGTCTCTAGGCTCAGCTCTTACCCATAGATCCAATCCGTTTTCTTGTTTTTGAAAAGCATTGTAGGCTTTAAGCCATTTAATTTGATTGACTGCAAATGAAATAAATGCTTGCAATTAAATATCCCCAACAAAAGAGCCAGGGTTCAGCTCGGTCTCTTGTTCTAGTACAAGGTTATGCAAGGAAAATCCACACAATAACCTTTGTACTTTTACCCCATAATGTTTACAACAATTTATAAAATCATTTACAGTGTTAATTTCTATGGGAGCACTTGCTTTAATAGCCTTTATTTTCAATTATAAATACCTTTCCATTAGAAATAGGGCATAGTTCTTGGCAGGGGCTCTACATGCTAGGATGTCATTGTATAGAGAACACAAGGTATCCATCTATTTAATAACTACATCTATTCTATGGGTTACCTTGGCAACTTTCTCTTGCTCCCTTCACCATCCTTCGAAAGCTTAGATTTTAGATAAGTTGACGTTCCTTAGCTGCTGCTGTAATTCTTCATATTTTTCAAGGGGGACCATTTGGTCCATAAGATTTTCTGCTTCTTGTTGGGCCTGCTTCAAATGTTTATGAAGGGTTCTTGTTTTCGGGTCCTTTTTCCATGCATCCGTGGAGGTCGGGAGCTTTACTTGAACTTTCTTATTGCGTTACTTTCAGTTCATAACCTTTATTAATCCCGAAGGTGGTGCCTCCATCTGAACCATCTTATCATCTTTTTCAATTTTAACATGAACTCCAGCCCACTATTGTTCCTCTTCAAATGGAACAACAGTCTACTCTTCTGCTTCATTTGGAACAGTAGTTTGTTTTTCAGCTTCATTTGGAACATCAGTTTGGCTTTTGTCGGGGTTTTGAGCAGTGGGATGGATTCTGGTCCTCCACCTCTTGCCCTTAAGGGATCTTACTGTTGTGGTCAGAATTTTTCTTCCTGAAGTCCCTTTCACCCTTTGTCTTGCCTTTAGAATCCTAATCGGCTGGTGAAGCTGGACTATTATATTTAACAATTTCCACTTTTCCCTTTGTAATTCCCTTATTTCCATCATCTCTTCAGAAAGAATAGCAGGTTGTTCGCTGTGGGTTGGACTGTGGCTAGCTTCCTGATTTTCTCCCTGAGGTGGCTGTTCCGGGGTAAGAACCTTGCTTGGCTCTATTATTTCTTGGGCTGATTCCTCTTCCACCCTTATTTCCTCCGGACTTTCCTCTGGTGCCTTCTGACTAGGAACGGGTTGTTCCTGCTCAACATTTTCTGATATCTTCTCATTATGAACGAACAAATTTTCTACTTCCGCCTCTTCTACATGCAATTCCTCGGGTGTGTCTTTCTCCTGGGTTTTTTCTACGACATGGAGGTTAGATGGACTCAGGGGTTGGCCATATTTTCCCATATTGGCCAAAATTTTGCCCAATTAATCTTCCCCTAACGGGTCATGTAATGGGCTTCCTTCCTGCTGTTCCATTCCTTCCTCCTGCTCGGACTGCTCAACTTCTTTCTTCTCGTCTCCTTCCTCTTTAGACTGCTCATCCTTTTCTTCTTCTCTCCCTGCAGATTGCTCTGCCTCCTCTTCTTCTTCTTCTGTTTCTGCCTCTGCAGACTGTTATTCTCCCTCGATGTCTTCTTCTTCCGTTTATGTCTCTGTAGACTGCTCTGCTTCCTCGTTGCTTTCTTCCTCCGTTTCTGTCTCCACAGCCTGCTCTACTTCCTCATTTCTTTCTTCCTCTGTTTCTGTCACTGCAGACTGCTCATCTTCAATTTCTATTGCTTGGCTCGTGCCTTCTTAGGGCTTCTCCAGCCCTCCTCGTAGCCCTGCGAGCCTTGCCGATTTTCTACATTTTTCTGATTGTTCGGGTGTACTAGCGTCATGTTTCTGCTTTACGGGTCGTTTTTCAGGTTGTTTTTCAGGTTGCTCTTCTGTGCAAGTGACCTTCTTTCATTTTTCTGAACATTGGGGTGTGCTATCAACTCGTTTTCATTTTTTCGGGCGTCCAGATGTGGCCGTCCCTTTATTGATAATGGCAATTAGTTCTTCCCGGCTGCTCTGCTGCTGGATGAGACTATAATTCACTATCAACCGAATTAATCCGTGGTGGCTAACAACTGATTCTACATGGTTTTCCCTTTTCATACTTCGTGCGACATCATGCAATAGTGAATTCAATAATGCAGGTAAATTCACAGAACATTTTTTCTTTAAGACAGCTAGGAGTTTAAGATGTCGTGGTCTTACCACGTCTTTTCTGCCTTCACAAGTAATGTAGCTCTGTATGATTTTCGCCAATTCCGCCCATGGCTCTCCTAGCATTGCTGGTAGTAGCCCCTTTGCTCGGATTGTCAAACTCTGGCCCTCGTCCTGAAAGATTTCAAAAATCTTGTGCAGCCTTTCCTTCTTTACTGTCCATATTGGTCCCGTGGCCGGTAGTCCCGTGACTCTTGTTATTATGTCGTCGGTGACTACTATTCGCCTTCCTCTTACTGTGGAGTATTCTTCCTGTAAGTTCTGTAAAAATTCTCTCGCTATTGTTTCATTAGACTCCTTCAAGCGGTTGAGATAGGTCAACCATCCTGCTTCTTCAAGATTCTTCGGGCTGCAGCCGAAACAGTTAATTCTTGCGGTTCTCGATGGACTGACCTTCCTCCCATAGTTTCACTGCAAATTCTCAAAGGAATAGCAACTGTTTGTTGAAACACAGAGAAGCTGGTGGTGTATTACTCGTTCAAATTCAAATGCAATGGTGTATGCGATGGAAATAGCTTCGAACAACAGCTCATGCAGAAGAAAACAAAAATAGCAAAAGATCATACCGTTGAGCCGTGCTGTGCTCGAGTACAGAATTTTCTCAAATAATAGACTGTCACGTGTTCTGGGGAATGATGAGGTTACCTCCCCCCCGGCAATGTGATAGGTTGTCCCAGCCGTCAAATAAAAGAGAAACGTCTATTCTGCCGCGAGGTCTTTATGGAACAGCATATGGCAATATGCCATGTTTGCAAAAACAGCCTATTACTGAAATCGAGGTAGAAAGTTAGATCACTTTTAATACGTAAGGGACTGCAGTGATTTGATGGAAGTTCGAGGATAAGATGCTTGCCATAAATAGCGAGTCTCATACTGTCACTGTCACTAGTTCCGTAATGATTGGTGATAATATATAGTCATGCACTATATGGTTGGGTAATTATATAATTAATTATCACGTCATAAGAAACAAGAGGATGTAATCTCCTTACCTAATGGTGTAAAAATACGACTTCAATACCATTAGCAATGCTTTGCTGCCGACAGGTGTCCATAACCTTGGCAGAGTTGTTTATTTCACCTCTGGAACCATAGTCCTTTGTGTATGCTAGGAAGCATTTTATAATGTCAAAATGTAGGCCACTATGCTAGCTTGGTGACCAGTTAGTCATAATGCCATTCACGAGGGAGGAGCGAATAGTGGGTAGGTTGGCTCGTGGTGAGACCTCCTGTTCCAAGGGTTATTTATTTGATATACCTTTTGGACCATTTCCTAGGTGTGGTGGCCCTAATGGAAATGCCACTTCGCTTCCATCCTAATGATCATGGTAGGCCAACTCGTAATGAGACTTCCTATCCTGCAATTCGACAATTTTTAGAAACCCTGTTTTGCTTCCTTCTTTTTTTTCTTGTTTTTAATAAAGAGCCTTTCCTGTTTATACACAAAGGGTGGTTCAACACTCCTTAAGAGTAGGAATGGTGGAAGAAGTCTTAATATTCCAATAGAAAGGTATAGACCGTTTGATCTTATTGTCGGATGATAATCAAAGTAGGTAAAAAAGAACCATCATGATACAGATAACCAATCAGAATGGGGTTAGTAGACCCATGGCAGCAAAATATGATAAATAAGCATGTCTTTTCCTACGTCCTTCCACTAATTCAGGGTAGTCTTCTTATAAAGATAGCGATTTATGATTTACTGATTTCCGTATGCTGTGTTTTTGTTTACATCACATAAGTGCATAGCTGTATTCCAAAAGACCCGAAAGAACATTAGAAATAAGCATCCTTAAGAAGAAACAAGCTGTTTCAAAATCATATGAGTAGTGCTTCTTTCAAGGAAGGGCACAACAATAGTTCACAGATGTTGTTCATTTGGAGAAAGGAACAGTCGAAATCAACGGTGCTATTCCTTTTTGAAAAGGAAGAGAAAAATCAAATAGGTGTCGTTCCTTTGGAAACAGACCGACAGAAATAAAAAAGTGTTTTTCCTTTTGGAAACAGCAAAAACACACAAGTGTTGTTTCTTTTGAAAAGGAACAGCAAAAATCGCAAGTGCTGTTCCTTTTGGAAAAGGAACAACAAAAATCACAAGTGTTGTTCCTTTTGGAAAAGGAGCAGCAAAAATCAAAAGTGTTGTTCCTTTTGGAAAAGGAGAAGAAAAAATCACAAGTGTTGTTCCTTTTGGAAAAGGCGCAGCAAAAATCACAAGTGTTGTCCCTTTTGGAAAAGGAGCAGCAAAAATCACAAGTGTTGTCCCTTTTGGAAAAGGAGCAACAAAAATCAAAAGTGCTGTCCCTTTTGGAAAAGGAACAACAAAAATCACAAGTGTTGTTCCTTTTGGAAAAGGAACAACAAAAATCAAAAGTGTTGTTCCTTTTGGAAAAGGAACAGCAAAAATCAAAAGTGTTGTTCCTTTTGAAAAAAAGGAACAGCAGAAGTAACAAAACATGCTGCAAAGATATGTACAAAAAATAATTCGAGAAGTTATATACAAATTTTAAAGAAAAGTAAATTTCTTAGTGAGTTACAGGTGGGGAAGACTTGTCTTCCTCCCCTAATATCTCCATATCTGAATCTTGGCGTAGTTGTTGGCAGAAGGACTCTGGAGTAAGTGGTTTGCGACAAAGACGGACTCGATGGCCGTTTGCCTTAAAGGTATATCCAGAATTATCAATAGTAATCAGTGTAAGGGTATCATTGTCATGTACTTTCTGACTTTCATATGGTCCCAACCAAAGAGTCTGGAGTTTCCCGGGGAAGTCCTGAAATCTAGAGTCATATAAAAGAGCCCAGTCTCCTTCATGGAAGACTTTGTTTTTAATGAGAGCATCATGCCATTTATCTCTCTGTTGTTGTATCAGGGCAGTGTGTTGAAGTGCAGAGAGCCTGATTTCATCCAGCTCATTAATTTGTTGTAGTCGATTAGTCTGTGCCTCAGTTAAGTCTAAACCAACTTCTTGTGTTATTCGTAATGTCTGGATTTCAAATTCTATAGGAAAGATAGGTTGTTTTCCGAACATTAGCTGGTAATGTGAGTGACCAGTGGTGCTTCTCCATGTTGTTCTATAAGCCCACAGTGCTTCTGATAGTCTGGCAGCCCAATCACGTCTATGTGATGCAATTGTTTTGTTAGAATCGTTTCTATTATCTTGTTGATTCTTTCTAATTGCCCATTTGCCTGTGGGTGATATGGGGTGGTAATTTTATGCTGAACATGATAATTGTTGAGTGTTGCCGCTATTCTATTCCCAGAAAACTGTGGCCCTCCATCTGTAATTATCTCTCTAGGGAAGCCATAGCGCAACAACAGTTCACAGATGTTGCCCCTGTGTGAAACAAATAGCCCCCAATCCAAGAAAATCTGGTACTTCGCTGGACAATCTGTTTCTGCACATTAGGGGTTAGATGCTTTGGTAACTTACCTACTGCTAGGTAATTGGCGACATCAGCATACCAGGGTGATTGAACAGCAACAACAAAGAGATGCTCATCTGGAAACTGATCTTCAACTGCTGCTGCATCGATTGGTTTTGGCATTCTTGAGAGAAAATCAGCTACCAAGTTTTCTTTCCCGGGTCGATCCTTGATTGTAATATCAAATTTCTGCAATCAAATCAGCCATCTAGTTATTCTGCCATTTGTAATATGCTTGTTTGCTAAGTACTTTATCGCAGAATGATCTGTGTACAAGGTGACAGGATATCCAATGATGTAATGTCTGAATTTATTGACAACATGTATAACAACTAGAAATTCTTTTTCAATGATAGTATAATTTAATTCAGCAGGGGATAAATTTTTGCTAATGTAATAAATTGCATATGGTTTTCTATCCTCCTCATGTCCAAGGATCGCTCCAATGGTTGTATCTGAGGCATCATATGATATCTGGAATGGAAAATCCCAATTTGGTCCCCAAAGGACTGGGGCTGTAGATACGAGCTTCTTCAGATCATTGAAAGCACGTTCACATTTTTTTGTCCAAAGGAAATCAATATTACCAGTTAGTGCATACAATGGTGCAACAATACGTGAATAATGTTCTATAAATCTTCTGTAATAACCAGAGAATCCAAGAAAGCTACGTACCTCTGTTTGAGTAGTGGGAGTAGGAATAAGAAAAAGTATTTGGATTTTGGTTGGGTCTACCTGAATGCCAGTTGCTGAAATATAGTGTCCTAAAATAAGTCCTTCTGTCATCATCATGTAGCATTTTTCATGGCTTAAACAAAGCCTGGTAACTATGAAACGTTGTAGGACTTTTTCTGGTGTCTCTAATGCTGGATCAAACTCATCTCCATATGGAGTAAAGTCATCCATATATACTTTGAGTCCTTCATTTATTAGATCTGCAAAAATTCTAAGGATAGCCCTTTGGAATGTGGCAGGGGCATTACATAAACCAAAAGGTAAGACTTGGTAGGCGAATGTTCCCCAAGGAAAAGTAAAAGTATTTTTGTCCTGATCTTCAGGGGAAATCTGTATTTGGTTATATCCACTGAAGCCATCGAGAAAAGAAAAGAATTCTTTCCCTGCCAAAGTGTCCAATACCTGATCGATGAATGGGAGAGGAAAGTGATCTTTCTGCGTTGCCTTATTTAGCTCCCTATATTCCACGCAGATTCTCCACTTCCCATTCTTTTTCGGTACCACCATAAGCGGGGAGACCCATTTACTATCAGAGATAGGGTAGATGAAGTTAACATCTAAAAGTTTTTGAAGCTCAGCTTTTACTACTTCTTTTAGATGAGGATTTATCCTTCTCTGAGGCTATCTAGCGGGTCTTGCATCATTTTCTATGTAGATGTGGTGTGTACACAATTCAAGATCAATTCCTTTCATATCAGGGTAATCCCATGCAAATGCTTATTTATATTTTCTTAAGATATGGATGAGTTTTGTTTCTTGTTTGGGTGTAAGGTCGACGTTAATGTTTAAGGTCTTTCTAGGTTCAATTTCCACAATTTTACTATGTGCAACTGAAGTGACAAGGATCGTGTGATCATGTGCATCTTTCATAGGTTCCTCTTCTACTTCGTTATCAAATGTCGCTTTTATCATATGACACTGGGTACGAGATGTGAGTTCAGTTTGACTAATAAAATTGCTAATGGCGTCATCTTCTGTTTGGTCTTTGAACTCTAGTGCTTCTTGTATAGTTAATGGAGATCTAATGTTGTCAGTAATATATGATACAGGGTGCCTATTAGTTTTAACTATTGTGATGCTTGACTGCGCTGGGGGATATAGTACTAAATTCTTGATATCTGCCCCCTTGGTTATGATCATGTTCCCTTGCCGACAACCGATATAGGCATCGGCGGTAGCGAACCAAGGTCTTCCTAAGATCAATGGATGTCCATCAAGTCGGGTTTTAGGGTTTATTATCAGAAAATCAGTTGGGTATTCCCAAGAGTCAACCGAGACCATGACATCGTGCAGTATGCCTTCCGGCCTAACCACAGACTGATCAGCCAATTCTAGCAAAGTTGAAGTGAGTTCTGCAGATGTAATACCTAGCTTTTGGCAAGAAGTAGTTGTCAATATATTGATTGTAGCTCCAAGATCAACTAAGGCATTGGTTAAGGGTTGACCATAAATTTGAACAGTTACTATTGGGTTTCCTGGGTCTTCATACTTAATAGGTGTTTCCTTTCCTGATAATAAGTCAGATAAAGTACCGACTACTTGAACTCTTGGATTATCTATTATATTCCTTCTCGGTCTTTTTATGCACAATTATTTAATAGTTTTTGCGTATATCGGGATGTCTTGAATGGCCTGAAGGAATGGAATTTTTATGTACAAATTTTGTAATTTTCCCAGAATGTCAAAATTAGGCTGTTGTATAGGTCGAGGTATGACTAAACGTTCTGGGAACGGGGGAGAGGATGTGGTTGCTTGATTGTGAGTTTGTTGTCTATTTACATCCTCTTCTTGTGACATATGTTCTCTAGGTAACTGATCTTCAATCTGAACTGTTTTATTTCCCTTAGTTTGGATAATACGCCCAGATCTTAGCTGAAGATCATTGCACTCCCTCAGATTGGGTCCTTCTTCTGGTGTTTCTAAAATTTGGAGTGCTTGGACTGGTCTGTTATTTGGATTGGGATTGGGCTAGGCTGGGAGTTGGGGTCTCAAATTAGATTGGGGGTTTTGCTGTAAAGCTGGAAGTGTAGGTTGAGGGAAAGGGATATTTCCTACTGGCTGCTATGTTGGTCTCTGCCAGTTAGTCTGCCAGACTGAACCTTGTGAAGTGGGGGAAGTCCATTGTGGTGGGTATGGGTTGTTTTTCCAGTATGGTGGGGGGTAAGGAAGATTCGACCAACCAGATTGGCTTGTCTAATTTAGCCACGGGTTTGCAGAAGGATACGACTGTGATGATCAGTTTGGAAATGGGGGCTGAAAATGACTTTGCCATGTATTATACTGTTGAGTATTGTACTGCAGATACTGAAAATAAGAAGTTGGGTCTGAAAACATACCAGTTTTTCGCGGCTGTCACTGACGACGCTGGTTGAGTAGATATACTGCCTCTGGTTCTTCTTCTGCTTCCTTATATACCGCTTTCAGTCCAGGTAATGAGGGACAACTTTCTGTAGAGTGATCCCTTGTACAGATATCGCATGTCTGAACTGTATCTAGTGAACACTCCTTATGGCTATGCTTTTTCCTGCACCTAGGGTAGAAGATTGCCAAATTCTGTTCTGCCTCCATTTGTTTCCGTTTGGCCTGCAAAACGTCCAATTGTGTAGTCAGTGTTCCTAGTATATCAATTTTAAAATTTTCAAATAAATTTCCAATTTCCACACACGTTACTCCTTCTGATGAAATTTTGTTTCCTCTTGCAAACTGATCATGTTTTGCTGGTTTGATTCGTGTACTACTTCTCAAACTCCTGATACATAGATCAATTATGTCAGCAAAACTTTCCTGATAAATATCCCCTTTCCCCATAATGTTTAATGTTTCAATCCATTGTTCTTTCATGCCCCTTATTAATGCTATTTTCAACACGTTATTAGGCAAGGGCAGCGATGCATAGGGAGATCTTTGTAGATTATACTGGAAGAATTCCACATATTCTTCTAATGTTTCGTTTGGTCTAGCTATCATCTAAAATATTTCATCTTTTAGTTCTCTAGACCTACAGTAGTCTTGATATTTTTTTAAAAAGGATTCTTTCATTTGTTCTCAATTATTTATGACCCCACCACCTAATCCCATAAACCATCTTAGAGCAGCCCCTTTCAGAGTAGAGGGGAACAATTTTAGTTTATGGGGGTCAGTGGTGTAATCATATCCCCTGCATAGTACATCAAACTCGAATAAAAATGCATCCGGGTCCTCTGATGTAAGTTCGTGAAATGTAGGGATGTGTTGAAGGGAAATTGCTTTCATAGGGGCATTTGCTATGAAATCCACTATGGGGTATTGTAATGTAAAGGTTTGGGTGTTTGGCGGATTTTGAGCCATTGGGTCAAATATATGCCAATAACCTTTCGGAGTATCTAAGAGGGTATTCCTAGGTTGAGGAGGAATGTCTTTAACAAGAACAATTTTAATAGCACTTCCTCTATCTGGGATTTCTATCTGAGGGGATTGGGTCTCTTCAATAATAATTTTTACCACACTCCATTTGTCTGGGCTATTCAATGGCTGAGTTATCCTAGGAGGAGATCTTGGCTCGCCAGTTTCCCCTGTTTCCCCTTCTCCTTCACAAAGATTACTGAGATTCCCTTCTTGTAGTCGTTCTGGAATAGAATTTTCAATTTCTTGAAAGTCCTGTTCGTCAGTTTGACTATGCACCTCAGCAAAGGCTACAGATGGTGAACCTGTGGCCTGACGGGAACTAGTAGGCTATTTGGAAGTAACTTTCCTGGATCCTACTGAAGGCTGAGATTCGGCTTTCTTATAGATTTTGTCTATGAATTTTGATCGACCAAGAGTCACCGTCTCCTTAGCTTTTTCTGGCTTTGGTAATGGTTTGGGATTTTTCTCCGGCTTTTTCTGCTTAGTCATGCACTCAATTTAACTACTAAATCTTCCTTAAGCAGCAAATTTGCAGGAAAGCGGGCAAAGGAGCAAGGCTTTTAAATGCTTCGCACGTAGGTTCTTACCTTCCATTTTCAAAACCCAATTCTTCCCTAGTAGGTTCGTACACTACCCTGAAAAAAACAAATGGCTACACTCTTTCCCCGACAACGGTGCCAAAATGTAGAGCTATAAAAAGGGTCTCTTTCACCTCTAGTTACCTCACATTAATATGTCAATCTGGGATCGTCTTGCTATTTCAAAGAGTGTCTCAGTTTGAGGCTTAGAACTTGTCAGAGTAATGCTTGTAGTACAAATGTTTAAAAGCTACAAAAGTAAATCGATTCATGTCTACAACTTAACTACTTCAAAAGGCTAAATCACACCAAGCATTGCATCAGCCAAAGGTTCGGCAGTAGTAGCCCATCATTTTCATAACTGATGAGAACAGATCCAAGGTCTGGGAGCTAGGTAGCAGATTTGGGGGCTCACTATAGCCTGAGATCGTCCTTAATAAATAGAAATGAAATGACAAGTAAAGGTAATAGCACATCAGCCAAGGGTTCGGTAGCAATAACTCATCCCTTTCATAGCTGATGGGAGCAGATCAGAGGTCTGGGAGCTAGGTAGAAGATGTTGATGCTCACACAGCCTGAGTCTGTCCTTAAGAAATGGCAAGTAATTAAAACAACAAATTAGCAGTCTGGAAATGGAACAACAATTGAAATGGAACATCAACTAAAATGGAACAGCAAATAAATGGAACAACAACTAAAATGGAACAACAATTCAGAAATGGAACAGCAATTGAAATAAGCAGTAACCAAGTTCATCAAGCTGTCACTTTATTTAATCACACCAATCAAAACATCAATCCTTCAGTCTTAAAAGATGTACACATACTATGGGACAACACTACCGATTACAACCTTAGAAACAAAACATGCTTAATCTGCTTCCATTATTGATCTAAATAAATGCATACGATTGCATCTCAAGATGAAAATGGTAACATTCAATAATGATATGAAGTTAGACTTTTCAAGATAATTATTGTAATGCTAAAGCACAATCACAATGAACTCTGTAATGGAGTGACAGTATCCTGTAGAGATTAATCAACACTTAAAGGATTAGTAACATGACACAGCGTCAATATAAGACTTTTGTTTACAGGAACATGAAACGAGTTAAACATAATAGAGCATGTAATATAACGTTCTTAAAACACAACAGATTACCAGATTACGCTTATGAGAAAACCACACAGAAACCACGCGTAATGGTACAAGAGCAAGTGTCCTCCAGGGCCGGGCCCTTAGCCTCCAGGGGTACACCGCTTAGGATTGATCTAGGCTCAAAGATAAAAGAGTAACCAAGTCTGTATTAATGCATGAAATGAAATTACAGGAACTCAAGTCTTCAATAGAACATAAAGATCATAGTCTTGATCTTCCTTAAAAGAAATTACATAAAACTTCCTCCTCGCTAGCCAACAACGCTATCCCTTATATAAGGAAGATGGCGGAGATATATAGATACAAAATATAGATAAAATAGCGATCCCTCAGGATCTAAGATCTTGAGGAATTTGCAGAATCATTAATCCTGCGTGACTTCTTTCCTTTTCTGCTCCGTGCTAGTATCTCCGCTTCCTTTCCTGGGTTGATCCGTTTTGATCTGGTTTTCTTGCGGTCTCCTGTCAAAGGGACAGCAGTTAGCTCATCCTTGTCTTTTCCTTTGGAATGGCCACCTTCCATTTTTCCTCCCTCCTGCACATAGGAATGACAATTATTAGTGTTTCCTATTAATCTCTCATGTTTCGTTATAAACCCTCATCACTATCTAAGTTTTTAATGCAAAAGGCTTTTAAGTTTTAGTGAAAAGATATTAAAATAACCATCGGAACATACCTTCCTTGATACCCCACACGAAGCACCGGTCTTAGCTAAACTTGACTTCACAAAAGCCTTTATTGTGGAATGTGATGCTTCAGGAAATGGAATTGGTGTTGTTTTAATGCAAGATGAAAGACCCATTGCTTTTGAAAGTCGTCCAATCAAGGGAAAGTTTTTACACAAAGCTATCTATGAGAAGGAAATGTTGGCAATACTCCATGCACTTAAGAAATGGCGACCCTACCTAATGGGAAGACACTTCAAGGTAAAAATAGATCATGATAGCCTTAAATACTTTTTAGAACAAAGATTATCCTCTGAAGAGCAACAAAAGTGGGTCACAAAGATGTTGGGTTATGACTTTGAAATCATCTACAAAAAAGGGAAGGAAAATGTGGTGGCAGATGCACTCTCAAGAAAGAATGAGGATGTGGAAGCATTGTTGTGTGCCATTTCTATTATCCAAACAGATTGGATAAATGAAGCAAGGGAGAAATGGAAGAATGCCAAAGAAGTGTGGGCACTTATTCGAAAGTTACAACAAGATTTCAGTACGTCTGATACATTTAGTTGGCAAAATGATTTTTTATGGTATAAAGATCACTTATACCTCTGTAAGAATTCCCAACTAAAACAAAATATTCTTATGGAATTGCACACTTCTCCCTTGGGAGGGCACTCAAGATTTTTAAAAACTTACCACATGGTTAAGATATTTTTTTTTTGGGATGGCCTTAAATCGGATATTCAAAAATTTGTGGCAGAATGTTTGGTTTGCCAACAAAATAATGTTGAAACAATTAAGACACTGGGTCTATTGCAGCCTTTATCCATTCCAAGCCAACGTTGGGAGGAGGTTTCAATGGATTTTATCACAGGTTTACCCAAGTCTGAGGGAAAGCGTGTCATCATGGCGATAGTTGACAAACTTACTAAGTATGCACACTTTTGTGCATTATCACATCCATTTAGAACCAGTACAGTATCTACTACATTTATGGAAAAAATTCAAAAGCTACATGGAAACCCAGAGATTATTGTAAGTGACAGAGATCCCATTTTCACTGGAAAGTTTTGGATAGAATTATTTTCTTGTCTTGGTACTCAGTTAGCTCATAGCTCATCTTATCATCCTTAATCTGATTGGCAAACTGAGATAGTAAACAAATGTTTGGAAGGATATCTTCATTGCTTTGTATCTGATAAACAGACACAATGGGTCAAATGGTTGCCTTTCGTTGAATGGTGGTATAACACTTCCTTCCATACAACAAAAAAAATGACCCCATTTATGGCACTTTATGGATATCATCCACCATCCATCACATCATATTTAAGAGAAAATTCTAAGGTTAAAGTAGTGGAACATCACATCAAACATCAACAACAAGTCCTGCAACTCTTAAAGGATAACCTCGTGTTGGCACAAAATAGAATGAAACAAAAAGTAGATCAACATCGCAGTGAAAGAAGTTTTGATGTAGGTGATTGGGTATTCCTATGGCTACAACCATATAAGAAAATGTCCCTAAAGCAAGCTAAGAAGGATAATAAATTATCACCAAAGCATTATGCTCCGTACAAGGTGTTGCAAAAGATTGGTACTATGGCATACAAATTAGAGCTTCCTGCAGCTTCTCGATTGCACCCAGTTTCCCATGTTTCATGTTTAAAGAAGGTTATAGGCGACAAGCTCCCAGTTCAAACAATATTGCCAGAACTTGATGAAGAAGGAAAAATTCTATTGGAACCAGAAGCAGTCACAGAAAGAAGAACTCGATAGCAACGAAATCGATCAATTTCAAAGTATCTTATCAAGTGGAAGAACTTATCTGCTGAAGATTCCACATGAGAGGATTAGAATTTTATACATAAGCATCCAGAACTACTCAAGCGTTGAGGACAACACTTTTTTGAAGGAGAGGGACATGTTGGGTCCCTATAATACTAGCGATTACCCCATTAATATTGTAGTTGCATCCCTTATTAATATTGTTGTGCCCCTATTATGCCCATATTGTTATTACTCTGCCCCATAGAATCCCTCTATTATTATTTTTGTGTCTTTATATTATTATTGTTAGGTCACCTGGGTTATATTGTGACTCCTTAGACTCCTATATATAGAAAGAAGGTTTTGTCATTTGAATCATCCAAGAATTGTTCATTTATGTAATGTAAAGGAGGTTTCCCCCTCGAAGAGGATGAATTCTAAGGTTGATCTATCTTTTCTATCTTTTCTTGAGCTGGTTTCATAAAAGATCATGCACACAAGCGTCATTCAATTTTCCTGAGATCCACGCATATCCTTATCTCATCCTTCTACTTCTTCTCTTGCACCACCATTGGGCTTACCCGATCGGATTCTTCGACAGGCTCAATGATGCCTGCCGCAAGCATTTTCTCTAGTTCTACACGAACCTTCTCTTTGTATTTCAGATTTAAGCAATAAGGCCTCTGCTTAACTGGCTTTGTGTCGGCCTTTAACATGATCTTCATTACTCCTAATTATCCAATTATTCCTTTCAAATCTGTAAACTTGGTCAGGAATAAGTCTTGGTATTTGTGGAGCAATTCAATGACCTTATCCACCGTCGTGTCATCCCAATAGTATCCAATTTTCATGAATTTGGGCTCTACCTCTATTCCAATGTTCACCTGTCTGGTTTTCATCGATGTGGTTATATCAGGGTTCTCTATCTATGGTCCTTGAACCTCACGGTGGCCTTTTGTCTCTGGAATTTTAGTCTTCTGCAGATCTTCATCCTCTTCTTCAGCAGTTACATTATAAAATTCTAGTGCGCAACTCAGTTGAGTAGCCCATTTAGGTTGCGTTAGGTCTAAAGGATCCCGCGGGATCCTAAAGATGGCTTCTCTCACTCTTGTAGAGCTTCCTCAATATCGTCAAACCCATGTTCAAAATTAAATGTCATCATGAACCCTTCGTGTAGGATATCCCTTTCACATGTCCCATGGCAAAGCTCTGTTTCTGCATACCAATTCATTGGGATAACATCTAGGGTATGATAGAATAGGTGAACCCACTCAGGTTATGGCTTTTCTCCATAAGCCTGCAACCACTTAGCCAGATGCACGCATGGATCATCCTGCCCATCATACTTGTCTATCAGTCACATCTTAGGCTTCCCAAATTGTACTCTCATCATTCTCCTACATTCGCGTCAATCATCAAAACTCCCTTTGTCCGTACCCCACCATCTCGCGGGTGTAGCGTTCAATACCCAGTCCAAGGCCTAGAAGCATTTCTTTTATGGCACCTCACTTTCAAATGGATCCAAGAAGGTATCTACATCATTTACGCCATCATAAGTAGGCAAATTTCTTGCTTCTATCGACACACAATGCAGCGACCTGGTCATCATATTGCAATTCAACGTAGTTACCTCATGTAACTGATTCTGCCATCGTTCTATTTCTTTGTCAGAATCCGAAGTGCAAGAACTCTCGTGCTCGCATTTAATCTGCCCATCCGTGGTGGGATTCACCCAATCTTGGTATCATGCTATTATCTTATAGATACAGTCCAGATCATCATCACTTCCATAGTCACGGATCAGCTCCGTATAGCGCGATCCTTCAACAGGGTCTAAGGGTATAATTACACGCAGTGACTTCTTCTCAAAGATAATTTTCCGCTTCTTCAAATTAATTACCCCATTCATATCAATGGCCTAGTCAATTCCCAGGAGCACAGGGTAGGGATTGTTGTCATCAAAAGTCACTATGACTTCAAAATATGCCAACGTGCTTGCCCCTTCAATATCCAGAGTTATTCCCGGCAATCACCCCATGGGTATAATTTTTTGTTGATTCATCATCCTCAGTTGAATTGGAGACCATTGTAGCGCAGGTCTCCCCATTCACTCCCATGTCTGTTTCGGTAGAACATTCACATCTGATCCCAAATCTAGAATGACTTGATCCATTCCTTATTCTTTGATCTGTGTGGTGAGCCTTATTTCTTGTCTCTTTCTTTTCTTATGTTTTCTGATCTTTTGAACTACGCGCGGTTCACCTAGCACGGTCCTAGCACACCTATTAATAAGTTCCTATAGCCCTTTCACAGCCTTATTGTTGCACAGTAACTTCATACAGGTTTCCAAGAAAGTTGTGAGCATGAATGGGTCCATCTTGAGCTTCGGTTTATCCTTGCTTCCTAAAGTGGAGGCCTCAGCGAAGCTCTTCTTAGCTTCCATGAAGGTTTCCCGAGTGCGCTCCAAATTAAACTCAACCTATTTTTTTTGGGCTTTGCGAACCCAAGTACTGTATTCTGGATGTTTCCCTTTGTCATATCCCATCGCGATTCCAGTTCGAAGCACAATTTTTACGTTTAGATCTTCCTCGTGCTACTTAGACCTCATCATCTGTAGGTTCTGAGTCAGAGGAGGTGGTAGTGATCCTTTGTCATGTATCCTAGCTATCAACGTAGGACAATATTCTATCTCATTATCAAACAACATGCAATACTTGCACAACGAGCACGTTGGATTAATGCAATCACAGGCATAGTGTCCTAGTCCTCCGCAATTGTAGCAAATCAACTATCCATGACCTCTACCAGGTCCTCCTCTGCCTCAACCTCATCAGTGCCCCTAAAATGCTATCCATGCCATTCCTACATTCTGGTCAAGTGGTTGTGTTTTGGCCTGAACCCTGCAGGTGGGAGTTCTATCCATCACCAATTCATAGCTTCTACAAGTATGCTCATCATGGCCCACCGACCTACAAAATTTGCAGAACAAATGTTGCAAAGTTTGTGTATACTTCTGTAACAGGTGGTAGTTATTTGTGTCATGTTTTCTAGCTATTTGACAGATAGCGCACCACAAAGCAGGTGTTGCGCTAGGTCTTGCTTGAGCTTCTGGCCTTAAAGGAATCGGTCCTCCTCCTGCGAGGTAATTTTTAAAGACCAGGAAGTGGTCTTTGTCATGACCCTGACTCTTGCATTTCACGCACCACACTTCTGGTTGAACCATCCTATCCTGTTTCAAACTCTGCATCTCATGGCACAGATTCTTCAGCTGCGCGTGGATCTGCTGAACTCCTAGGTTAGTATCTTGCATTAGGGTCTCATTTAGTCTCATGGAAATCTCCAAGGACTCTGCTCGAGTCGTTATGTTCTACTGCGACAACACACTCCTTAAGTGTGGTAGTAGTGAAGCTACAAACCACTCGTGATGTTGTCCATCTGTCAGATTCATATTGGCTTCACGGATCGTACATTTTAGCCTCTGATCTAGTTCCCAAGGAGTCTCACCTAGTAGCATCATGATCTCTTTAAATCCCGCAATTGACTGCGATTTAGAATTAAGCTTAATAAATTCTATATTTAGTGTTATTTGGATATCCGCAACTCTCGCGTTCGGTTTATCGTTGGAGTACTTAATATACCAGGTCAGTGCATGATCTTGTAGGGTGCTAACCAGCGTCGCTTTCTTTCTATGGTCATCTATAACACCTTGTGCTTCCCATATAGCCCTTACAACCAACCAGAATTGGTTCAAATCCTCATTTCCCAAACCTTTGAACACAGGCAACTTCATTGTGTTTTCCATACTGGATCGCGGTGGTGGTGGAGTTGGTACAAGCAAATATCGAGGTGATGACAGTGAAGCTGGTGATGGTGTGGGTGGGGGTGGTATTCATAGAATTCTTTGTCTTATTATATGAATAGCACTTTGTGGAGAGACCTTCGCAAGCTCTTCCTCATCCCCTCACGGAGGTGAAATCAAGTGGCTATTTTCTAGACCCTTATTTCCTTCATTCCTACAAAACTTTCCACTTCGTGTAGCCCCGAACATCAAGGTAACTACATAACCCACTTTTTGCACAACAACATTTTAATCCAAGTATTCAAAGACCTTACATACTTACCTCGCAGTCCTTTGAGAAAGCGTTACTCTGCCTCGCTATAGCTGACTGAGGTGTCGACCGTGAACTCAATAATGAATTCTCCTATAATACGATCGAGCCAATGATCGAAAACGCACATGATCTTACCCTTCAATGCTTCCGACCTTCGCACTAACTCTAGGGTCCACTCAATAGGACCATTAAGTTTCCACCTTCCTTGGCTATCTACTAGATTTGCGATCCACTCGTATAGCTTAGTAGGGAAGGACGTGAAAAATATTTCGTGGATCTTCGTATACAGGTAGCTATCTAGCCACTGTTCTTTTGATAGTTGTGGGTTTCTGTTCTCCTGTATCATGAACTCATGAATTCTTTTGTCCAACCAGCCTTCGATTTATTTCTTCATTGTATTCTAGTGATACGACATCATACATCTCTCATGCAAATTCTAGTCCCGGCAACAGAACCATTTGTTGGATTATGGGGGCCTGACCCAGGTTTAGCATTATTTAGCCAAACAAATCCCTACACTACTAGCTCTTTCAGCATCAGCCCATGAAGGGCGGACCAAAGTCTCACCCGAAGGAGTATGGGGGGATGCTGGAACCAAGTTTCCGCACCCTTGAGATGGTTGTGATATCGGTTTATTCCTACTAGACCTACCTTCACGCAGGTCGCTTCATGCTCTATTCCACCATTTAGTATCTTCATGATCTATTACAATTGGCTTTCATGCAGTCCTAACCAGGGGCTGAAGTCCTTTCGCACTGCTAGGGTAGCGAACTATGATATTTTACCAAGCTATGCTAAGTATATTACTTATCTTATTAATATAACTTAGTTAGCTTCGCATAAATAGATGTTCTTACTTGTGTTCACTTAACTAATACAATTATACACATCCACACATCATATAATCATTAGATTAGAATTTCATACCCGATATAATAGATGCATAAACAGGAAATAAAGATGTAGAAATGATAGAAAACTTCTCTTTATTAATACTTCCAGTTGATTACAGACTCAGCTCACCCCGCACACTCAGCTGCAAGGGTCCACGCACTCAGTTGCAGACTACTAGGCCTCTACACACTCAACTACAGAGCGTCTACCTATGCTATGACCCAAAACTTAGACTTTTACTTACAACTATTTCGTATACATCTTCATTGATTCTTCCTTAGATGCCTCTGACTACTTAGAGCTTCACTCTATTTATACAATTCAATGGTCCGCGGACCATGGGTAGATCTTCTACAACCGACATTACATTATCAAAATAAGGGTGGACAACCCTATGATTCTTTAACAACTATGCGCTCCACACCCACCAAATGCAGAGTCCTTACATTAGAATTACAAAATTGGACCAAAATCTAGGCTCTAAGCCCCAAAACTTCCCTTGAGGGATCCCACGCCCAACACAAGAATCGAGGTGGTTTATTACAGCCAATTCTGATTCCATAATGGAAATGGGAGGTCATTTTGGTATATTTTATTATAGGTTTGTCGAGAACATCTAGAAAGCATGATTCCATCATGGTTATGGTTGAAGGGTTGACTAAGGTAGCTCATTTTATTCTACTTAAGTCTACTTATTCATCTAGTGAGGTAACACAGGTCTTCATCAGGGAGATAATGAGATTACATGGTATTGCTAGGAAGATTGTGTCAAATAGAGATGCCAAGTTCACTTATAGGTTTTGGAAGGAGTTATTTGAGAGTTTAGGGAAAGAGTTGGCCTTCAATACATCTTATCATTCATAGACATATGGACAAACATAGAGGGTCAACAAGATTCTTAAGGAAATGTTGAGAATGTATGTTATGTGCCAACATAGGAGGTGGGAGGAGTATCTTCCACTAGAAGAGTTTTCTTATAACAATGGATATCAGGAGTCATTAAGGATGAGTATGTTTGAGGCACTTATGGGTGTAGTTTTAATACTCCCATTAGTTGGCATGATCTAGTGAAAAATGCACTTATAGGAGTAGACATGTTGGCAGAGATGGAACATGAAATGCAGGTTATCAAGAAGAATCTAAAGGCACCACATGATAGACATAAGAGCTATGCAAATTAGCATAGGGAATTTAAGGAGTTTTAGGTTGGGGAGCATTTATACTTGCACATCAAGCCAAAGAAGACCTCCTTGAGAATTGGATCATGTGCCAAGTTGGTACATAGGTATTGCAGACTTTTCGAGATCCTTAAGAGGATTAGACCAGTGGCCTATAGACTTGCAATGCCTCTGACAGTGAAATTCCATGATGTTTTCCATGTTTCATTTCTTAAGAAGTATGTAAAGGATGTTGATCATGCGATTGACTAGTTTGTATTGTAGGTGGAGCTAGAAGGAGAATTCTAGCCAGAACCTTAATGCATATTACAGCGAAAGATGCTCATGTTCCGAAATCGAGCGATTAAGAAAGTTAAAGTGAATTCGAAGCATTTTGGGCCCAAA
The DNA here is from genome assembly GCA_000404065.3 of Pinus taeda. Taxonomy (NCBI): domain Eukaryota; kingdom Viridiplantae; phylum Streptophyta; class Pinopsida; order Pinales; family Pinaceae; genus Pinus; species Pinus taeda. The sequence continues at coordinate 32,433 of APFE031462162.1, forward strand.
GAAGCTACATGGGAGATGGTTGATCAAACGCAAGCTATGTAGTCTTCATTGTTTCTCGGTTGGGGTAAAGGAGTTTCAGTATATGTGCATATTATGTATGGTTGTTATCGTAAATACTGCAATGAGTTGTGTTATAAAGATCCAATAAGCAGTATGGTTTTCATCTTGTTATGTTTGTCATGTTGGTTTTTCTTTTTAGCAGGTTCATTGTAAATACTACATCGAGTTGAGTTATAAAGTTCCATGGGGAATGTATTTTGGTTTTCAATAGTTTTTCTAGTTATAGGTATCATTTAACACCAATGACAGGGTTCCCTGAAAGTGGAGGCATTTGTAATAGCCTCAAGTTAAAATTTCATATAATAAAGTTAATAAAGGAAAAATAAGACCAAGGTCATGGGACACGTATCCCAAGCTAAATGTTAGGAAACACATCCTAGTGGGTGTTCCTGTGGTTTATTATGGCTACAGGAAATTGGCAAAGGCATTGGAAATGGCTTAGAAAAGGAAAAGAGGCATTATTTGGTATTTATTTAAGAAAATAAAAGGAAGGTGAAAGGTCACAGGATTGCATGACAATGAAATTGATGGAAAATTAGAGAAAAATGAAGAAAATAGAGGCCTCAATGATAAAAAGGTTTCTGAGGATCAGTTCACAACTTTTGGCAATTCTATGGTTGAGTGTTCTCTCTATTATCTCTCTCCCATACTCTTGCACACTTAGAGCATTCTTGTAGCACTCTATTATTGGAGAAAGGAAAGAAAGGATCAAGCATGGAAATGTTGGATCAAGCGGCTACAATGAGATTTCTTTGTAGGCATTGAGTTGCATGCATGATTTCCTTGCTAGTTTTGGCATTCATGGTACATGCATGTGTATATTTGGCTCCCTTGTTGTCGTTGGCATGGGTTTTGCCAGGTGTGATGGTGATTTCAACCTTGTCTTGCCATTTCTAGATAGCCATGGTGTGATGGGGTTCTTTCATTTGGTTGAGCTTTGGATTGTTGGATGGTTTTGGAACTGGATGAGGTGGTATTAGAAAAATTCCCAAGGGCCTAGGAATCCCTTAACCAATTTTGGCAAGATTGCAGTAAATCAAGAGGGTGAAGATGGGGAAATTCGTCAAGGTATTGGTGAAGAAAACTAGATTGATCCAAGATTGTTTAGGGCTTGGTGATCCCTTGACAGGCTTTGGTAGGATTGTGGTAAAGCTTGGTAGTTTATGTTCTTGTTTTGGGCCTAGTGACCCCTTGACCAGTTTTGGAGGGATTTTAGTAAATCCTGGTTATGTAGGTGCTTGTTTCGGGCCTAGGAGTCCCTTGATCAATTTTGGAAGGATTGAGATAAAGCCTAAGGAAGCCCTGGTTGTTTTGTTATGAGTCCCATATTCATGCTAGGAATATGGCACAAGGGTGATTGGCTGAAAGAAATATTTGGTTCAACCCAATCTATGGTTGGGTGGTACGTGGAAGTCAACGACTTGGTTGGCTTTTACATATTTTAATAAGAGCTCTTTTCCTCTTGTCATGAGTATTTATATTTTTATTATGTCGCTTTGATGGTTGTTCTACTATTGTTATTATTTTGGTTATATGCTCATTATAAGAATGATTTCATGATAGATTCTAGTAATGGCTCTTGTTATGTTTTTATTGGTAAATGAATGCATGACCTAATAGATGTTATTGCAGCTATTATGAGATGGAATTATAACGATTCTGAGATAAGTATTAGACCTATATGTTCAGATATGCATTTAGGACATCTAGATTGCATGTTCACAATGTGTTTGATGAAATGATTGTCATGGTTAGGCCTGGTTAGGTCAAGTATTTGAGAACATTTTGTATGAATGTATTTTTGTTGATGCCATTTATCATTTTGGAAAGTCTCACTGAGATTTGGACAATGGTCTGGAGGCTGACTTGGAATTTAGGCTCACAATTTGGGACTACACGCTCTGAACTGAATTTTTGGGCTACAACTGTTGGGATGAAGAGTTGTGGGAGAAGTCAGAAGCTTCGAACCACATGGATGACTTGTTGTGTGAGTGGTTGAGAGCTCGAGCATGTGAAAAAATGGTCTAGCTGAATTTTTTGTCACCTAGGGTTATTGTTCAGCCCCTGAATGACCTGTGGCTCCTATAGGACGTGTCAAGTAGTAAGTCTGTGGTCATTAGTCAGCCTTGCTTACTTAAGAGGATCTAGGAGGTCAGGTCATGTCATAGTATCTATCGATCTCATGTTTACCCTCGCAAATCAGTGAAATTGAGCAAATGTGGGAGGGAGGTGTTACAACCAACTCCTAGGAATGTTGACGAGGTTAGATTATTCATGGGACTAGCAAGTTATTATAGGTAGTTCATTAGGAATTTCTTAAAGATTGTTTATCCTATTACAATTTTGCAAAGGAAAGGGAATAACTTTGAATGAATTGAGGAGAGTGAAACCAATTTTGAGCATGTGAAGCACTTTATTATAAATGCTCTAGTCTTGAGGATTATAAATCCTGATAAGGAGTTTGTGGTTTGTACAAATGCTTGTAAGGAAGGAATAGGTGGGGTCTTGATGCAGGAAGGTGATTCAAGCAAGTTGAATGAACAAGAGTGGAACTAGGTGACTTATGATCTTGAGTTGGTAGCTATCATTCATGCATTGAATATGTGGAGACAATATCTTCTTGGAAGGAGGCTTGTTCTGATGAGTGATCCTAGTGGGATGAGGTACTTGTTTGAGAAACGAAATCTAAATGCCAAGTAAGTTATATGGTTGGCTACCCTCAGTGAGTTTGAATTTGAGATCAAATAAATCAAGGGAAAGGAGAATAGAGTTGTGTATGCTCTTATTAGGAGAGTGTGGGTGAATCAAATCTCAATTGTGAGCTCTTATGAGAAATATTTATAGGAGAAAATCTTGCAGTCAAGGAAGCATGATGACAGGTACTAGCAGCTAAAGTAGAGTTTACAACAATAGGGTGAAGGTGATAGGGATGAGGAGTATCACCTCATGCCAAATGACTCGGTTAGATTCTGGAGCAGGATTTATGTGCCAGATAACATTGAGCTAAAGAAGCTTATCTTGAGGTACTTTCATGTCAAGCCATATTCAAGCCACTTGGGATATTAGAAGACATTGAAATTTTTTAGCAAGTTTTATCACTGGTTGAATTTGAAGAAAGAAGTGGTTGATTTTGTTGCGAGATGTTTGGATTTTCGACAAGAGAAATAAGAGTGTAAGCACCTAGCTGGTTTATTACAACCTATTTTGATTCCATAATGGAAATGAGAGATCATTTCCATGGAATTCATTACAATATTGTCGAGGAAATCCAGACAACATGATTCCATCATGTTTGTGGTTGACAAGTTGAGTAAGATAACTCACTTCATTTCATTGAAGTATACTAATTCATCTAGTGAGGTAGCTCATATCTTCATTAAGGAGATAGTGAGATTGAATGGTGTTCCCAAGAAAATGATATCAAACGGAGATGCCAGGTTCACTTCTAGGTTTTGGAAGGAGTTGTTTGCATTCTTTGGGATATATTTAGTTTTTATCACAACTTTGCTTCCACAAACAAATGGAAATACATAGAGGGTTAACAAGATTCTTCAGGATATGTTGAGGATGTATATAATGCATCAATAAAGGAAGTAAGAGGAGTATCTTCCACTGGTAGAGTTTGAATATAATAATGGGTATCAGGAATCCTTAAGGATGATTCCATTTGAGGCTCTTTATGGGAAAAGTTGCAATACTCCTATCAACTGGAGTGATCCAATGAACATGGTATTGATTGGACTGGATATGTTGGGTGAGATGGAATAGGAGATGTAGGTTATCAAGAGGAATTTAAAGAAAAAATAGGATAGGTAGAAGAGTTATGTAGATCAACATAGAGCATTCAAGGACTTTCATGTTGGGGATCATGTGTACTTGTGCATCTATCCTAAGAGGAGCTCCTTAAGGATTGGGTCATGTTCCAATCTAGCACCTTAGTATTGTGGGCCTTCTGAGACCCTTGAGAGGAATGAACCAGTGGCCTACCAACTTGCACTACCACTAACAATGAAAGTACATGATGTTTTCCATTTTTCATTCCTTAAGAGATATGTCCATGATGTTGATCATGCAATTATTGATTTCTATTGCAGGTGGAACCAAAGGGAGAGTTCCATCCATAACCTCAGTGCATTTTGTAGTGGAAACAACACATGCTCTGAAACTACGCATCAAGCAAGCTAAAGTGCATTGGAAGCACTTTTGGCCCGATGAAGCTACATGAGAGATGGTTAACCAAATACGGGCTTTCTATATTTCTTTATTTGTTGGTTGAGCATGTGTTTGGTTGATGTGTTTCGGTTTATATTTATATATGCATATGTGTGTTATAAATATTTCAATGAGTTGTTTTATAAATCTTCATAAGCAGGATGTTTTAAATATTGCATTGAGTTATTTTATAAATCCCCAATAAGAAGTATGGTGTTCGTGGTTTCAGTAGTTTAGTATGATGTAAATGTTGCATTCAACTATGTTACAAATCTCCATGGGTAACATGTTTTTGTTGGTTCTATATGTTAATGAACACCGAGTATGGTGTTCTGACAAGGGAGAGGGGTTTGTAACAACCCTTGGTTGATTTTACATGTAAATAAAATAATACCAAGGTCACGGGACACATTTTCCAAGATGAATGATGGGAAAAATGGTATAGTGGGCATCACTTGTGTTTAATAATGGCTATGGAAATTGGCAAAGGAATTAACAAAGACAAGAGGCATTAATTGGAATTTAATTATGAAAATAAAGGAAAATAGGAGAAAAGGAAGGTGAAGATACACAAATTTTCATGCAAGGGAAATTAGAGGAAAAATGAAGAAAAATGAAAAAAAGGAGACATCAAAGAACTAGTTTCTAGCCTTTTGAAAATTTTGAGTTGAGTTCTTTTTTCATACTCTCATACCCTTTCACACTTACAATATTCTTGGAGCACTCTATCATTCACTTGGATTGGAGAAAGAAAGCAAAGCAAAGCAAGGAAGTGAAAGGAGACAATTGGATCAGTAGCTACAACAAGATTACTTTACAGGTAATAGGTTGCATGTGTGATCTTCTTGCTGATTTTGGATGCATGGTATGTGCATGTTTTTCCTTAGTTATGTGTTGTAAATGGTATGGGGATTTTTCTGAATTAACAGTGGTTTCAGCCTTGCCTTGTCATTTCCTATATATCCATGGTGTAGTGGGTAGCTTGGACTCCTTGAAGGTTGTGGGTTGAGTTACTAGTCCCTGGAGCTTGTGGGCTGGGAAAAATGCTCTAGAATCCTTAAACAACTTACGTTCCATGGAGTTTGTAGGTTGAGTTACTAGTTCGTGGAGCCTTGGACAACTTGGATAGAGGCTAATCTAGTTGATGTTAGTGATTTATAGACCATAGAGGTCAAATCAATGTGGTTTAGGGTTGATTTGGTCTAGCCTCTGGAAGCCATAAATGATTTTTTTTTTGGTTTAGCCCTTATGATCCCACATTCATGCTTTGAATATGGCATGAGGGTGACTAGTTAAAAGAGAGATTTGGTTCAGCCCAATCTATGGTTGGGTGGTACGTAGAAGCCCCTAACTTGGTTGGAACTTTCAAATGTTAATATGACCAATTTTCTTATTATGATCTATGATCATTTGTATTGGTTATTATGGTGATCTTATGGTTGATCTGTCATAGTTTCTATTCTAGATATATGTTGGTTATATGCATGGTTTTATTATGTGCACTAGCTATGGATCTCTCTCATGACTTTATAAGTTACTAGATAGTTGATGAATGAATGGATTGACAAGTGTTATTACAACTAGATTGAGAGGGCATTGAGCCTTCTGGGTGATTCTGAGATGAAGTTCAGAAGTCTATGATCACATTCATGACCTCTAGCTTACATATTTGTCATGTGTTTGATGAAATGTCTATCTTGAATTAGCCATGTATTAGTCAGGATATGGCTCAAGTTTTGTCTATTTAGCATTATTATCCTTATTGTAATCATTATAAAAAGTTATAGGAAGTTTTAGGTAGTGGCCTAGAGGCTTTCCTAAAAATGTGGCATAGATCTCGATACAACATGCACTGAAATGAGGAATTTGGGTCATAATGACATGCATGCAGTGTTATGGGTGTGGTTGGGGAGTTTCTCTAGTGAAAAAGAGTTCCATCTCAGGGATTGATCGCCTAGTGTGGTTTGTAGGATCTTGTGTGGCCTGTAGTACCTGAGGGATGGTTGTAAGTTGACAGTTAGTTGGCCCCACTTCTATAACTGTAACTTGGAGTTCGTGTCATATCATCGTGACACTCAACTCATGTTTACACTAGAGAGCTTGTAAAATTGGGGAAATGTGGGGTGGGGAATTACAATTATGGTGCTTGAAATGTTGTTTAAAGGTGCTTTAAGATGAAATGAAGCATTGGTACCTAATTTGGTAGATTGAATTTTGGTTTTCCCTAAATACAAGTACATATGCCGATCAAGGTAGGTAATTGGCATTCAAAATTTTGGAAAATAAAATTTCCATTGTGTAACCCACATACGTATCCAATATTAGTAGGCCAAAACTAGTATTCACAGGCCTATGCATGAACAATAAAATCCTTAGGATTTTACTAGAGAAATTTCCCATGGTATCTTTCCTTAGAGATCAAATTTGGTCATGTTTGATAGTTTGATCTAGTTTATGTTTATTTAGGTCCACGTAATGAATTATTTGGTCAATTGACATGTTGGTAAATTGTTTAATGTGTATGATCGTATGCAACACTAATTGGAATGTCATTAATTTTGATATGGTCATGAGGGTCACTTGGTCTAAATTTTTTATTCGTAAATCAAGTGTAAATGGTTATGTGGTCGATTGACCAAAAGGTGAGATGGTGAGGGATTTGCATGTCAAGGAAAAACACCAGTAGCATAGTATGAGAAATAGAGGTTACACTATGTGTGCTTCAGTATATGATGAATACATATGTGTATTAGTATGTATGTAGGTTATAGTTTGAATATGAAGTGTGATAAGAAGATAAATCAACACATTGGTGCAGATATTGTTGTCAAGTGTAGAATGGAAAATCTATATGTTGGGTATGATAGAGTGATGTGGTTGAATATATGAGCTTTGGTGCGATGGAAATGTTGAATCAACTGTGTGTATGCATGATCTAGGTGGATATTGGCGGCCACCCACCTATTCCACTTGGACCCCCACTGCTGTTTCTTTTCAATTTCCTTAATTGTAGCACAACTTACTATTTTTGGTATTTTTTAGGTCCTAAACTTTGAGATCCATTTTGAGGGACTTAAAGTCCTTTTTTGGGAAAACGAAGAGACCAGAAAAGTGCCAATCTAGTTTTTAAATTTATTGTTAGCCTCCTCTTCGAAATCTTTGAAACAAGGTATTATGATAGCCAAATGAAGATCGTATGCCAAAGTTTTGACCTCGGGAAGTTGACGTTCCAACTTACCCCAATAGGGCCCACACGCTTTTAGTGCTTAATCTCCTAGGGTTAGGTTTTTGGATGTTTAGGGTTTCTGATTGTTTCTCAATGATAAAAATGCCACCGAGCCTCACTGTAACACAGTTCAGAGGCATGTAGCCGCCACATCTCTTCTCAGAGATAAGCTACCATTGCCCAAGCTAGTTTATTTCCATTCTGTATGTAAACATCTTTCTGTTCTTTGATATTAATGAAATGAAGTTTTGTTTTTGCTGCATCTCTATGTTTGTGTTTATGTTCATATTTGTATTTTGTTGTGTTCCTACATAAGTCTAGATCAATGCACACCAGAGACAATGTCTATGTGATTTGTTAGTATGAGTAACTAGATATACACCTCTAACAGATAGCTTCTCAATACCACAAATAGACAATGTAAATATATATGAATGTGCATATGGATCAGAGATGAAGTGTTGCAAAGTATGCATGACAAATATTTAAGATCGATGGCTGAGTGTATTATTGGCTACTTACATGCTATTGAATATTCAAGAACTCATGGTTTGTTTATATTGCAGCTATCCTAAGATGAGTATGGATGTTGTTGATAATTACAGGGATGGTTTGGTGCCACATTTATGATTACTTTGAGAGCTTGTTAATTGTAGAGCGTTTTATGTTGTTGTAAAACTAAGTAGGGTCTACTATAGATGCCATGTAAATTTATTACTTATATAAGCCCTGTCTCATTACTACTTTTGTAGGGTTGAGCAATGTTTCTCCATATGTTGATTGAGTAGCAATTGCATATTATTGCTTATGTATTGATAGATCTAAGTGAGTATATATTTGTATGTCTGAGCAAGAGTTTGATATAATGGTCAAAGTGAAGTTTAGGTATGATGCTAGTTTTTACATTGGTTGTATTTCCAAACAATAATATGTATTGTTATTAATGCTAAGGGATTCGAATGAGAGTATGTATGGTGCTGCTATGAGTTGTCAAAGGTCAGATTGTGGTGTAGAGATAGAGTGGCTTGTAGTTTTGTTTCTATGGTTTAAGTATCAGAGAGGAATTGTATTGAAGAGAGTTTTGTTATTTTTATCTTGATACTAAGAAGAGGTTTGTGAGAAGAGATAACAATTATTGCAGAGAGTATTTGGTATATTTTTGTATTGTTATTGAGAAAACAAATTTGTGGATCCAGTGTGAAAAGATATGAAACATGGTCAGTTGTGGATTGGTGGTCGATGCCCCTAGTAGATTGAGGTCTACAAATGCATTTGGGGGTGGGTGTTTTCAAGAAGGTGGGCACGTGTAACTTATTAGGAGTTGGTGCCTCGAATAGATGGGTGTATGCACTTAGTTGAGGAAGTGTGTGCTTCCATCAAGTCATGCCCTAGAGCGAGTGGCTGCTCGAATATCACAAGTCAGTGTTTGCCCACTAGTAGGTGCCAGTGAATGATGATGTAAAAGAATATTTCATAAAGAAGAATAAGAAGAAGACAAAGTGTGTGGTGGTTTTAACCTAAAATAGTTGCCACCTAATATTTGGTGTCCTCATGTGTTTGATGGTGCTTACTTGATGTGTTATATGCTTCTCTCATGGTTCATATATTCATGTATTATTTTCTACTCATATGTTATGTTTTGATCTGTTGATATATATTATGGTGCTAGTTATTAATGATTCAGTGGTTTGTAAAGAAAAGGTAAAAATTTATAATTGGTGATCCATTGTACAATATACGAATTCACCCCTGCCCCCTTCTATATAGCCAAGCTCAAAACGAGAAGTCTCAAAGCATAAATTTCATGGCTCGAAACACATCGCAAGTGTATGAAACACAACTAGGTTCCACTGGTTTGATAGGTACCAAGATTATACAAATCTGGGATTAGGTAACACATGGAGCTAAGTCCTTAGAAGAAAGAAATATATTGACACCTAGAGATGATGAGAAAACCATTAAATATATCATCTCAATAATTAAAGAAATATAGCAAAATTATCCTCAGTTTGAGTGTGAGGGTTCACCAAATGAGGGGAGATTCCTGTTGTGACGAATGTGTTAGGGAAATGGCCCCTGAATGAAAGTTATGGTTCCCCTTACTAGAAGAAGGAAAAATGGGTTCCCATCATAGGCACTCATTGAAGGAATATAGATCACCATCATGGAAGGTAACCAAGGAGACCAAAGACTAAGGGTATTTTCCACAAGAAGCAATGAAGCTTCCTTAGTGGATCATGCCAATGGGGCCATATTGATCGTATTAAAAGGAAAGAGTGATGGTGCATGGTGTCCAAAAGATACCCTAGTGCTATCATGACTTCCAAAATGTATGTGTATGAGTGAAACACATCAAAAAATGGTGGTAGTTCTTGAGACGAGTTGTGAAGTAGTGGAAGGAACATGGAGGTATTGAATGAAGCACAATTGTGTGACATCATGCATGTCTACATATGGCTAATATTTGAGGAAAATTATGCAAACTATGTGAGTTGACACTTTCCTATATGGAACTAAATTTGTGATGGATCAACCAATCTCACCACCAATCAAGAATGAGTAGACGACTTATGATATTGCCTCAATAGAGGATGAAATGAAGTAGATGTGCTCATAGTTGTGTTGGTTGGTGGTATTGGGGGGAGTGGTATTTTTTTACTTGTTCCTTATGAAGGGGACAATTTTACTTCTAATGGACGTCCTACCATGGGAGTGGCCATGGGAGGAGTCAATATATTCCTCACAGAAAGGGAGGAGTTTAGGGATGCCTAGACTGTAATTGATAATGTTAATGTGTGGTTGAATCATATCTTAATGATGAATGCACTGTAATTGAGGAATGTTGGGGTTTATGGGAAAAAAAAATGCATGATTAAGGTTCCAATAGAGGGTACAATATGGCATAACTTTGTGTTAAAATAAATGCCTAGTGGAACCTATGTGTGAAGTGTTATGTCCACAAATCTCATGTGATGAGGACTAGGGGAAGAGTTGCTTCCAAATACCTAGGATGATGGACCAAAGGTATAAGAGTAATAAGTTTAAGGTTGGAAATCCAATGAGGATCTAAAATAATGTATCAAGTTCTTGAGGTTGTATGATATCTTGGGGAGGTGTTGGTGATGAGGCTCATCAATAGGTAAATTATATGGACCTTAATGCCATTCTCCAACTTACTAAAATCAACTTTTCTCACATTTATTTACATATTTTTTTAGTCTTTTTCTTAGTGGAAAGGGTAAAGATGAGATGTTAAGTCATGTGGCCTAATGTGCATTAATTATAGGATTTGGAGAAATTTTGGAAAATTTAAATGTGTGAACATGAAGTATACAAGAAAGAGGGATTTTAGGAGATTGGATCTCCCTCCTTAACTCCTCAATCACTCAAAGATTCCTCCACCAGATCTCATCAACTTGAAGTTACAAGAAACCAAGCCCATTGAGGTCATTGGCAACCAAGCCAGTGATAGTTGAAGATAAGTTAATCTCGAGTTTGGGAGCCAAGCCTCCCTAATTTTAAGGAAGTTGTTGGTAGCTTCAGTTGTATAAATAAGAAGGCCTAGGACCTCATTAGGATTCGACTTTTTTTGTTGTAGATAAGAGGCATTTTCGAGCTAAGACATTGTGCTTGGTTACTATTATGTATTTTTCACATTTTTATCAGAATGAGAAGAATTCCCTTAATCCAACACTAAGTTGACTCAAATGACTGAATCTATTGGGTTAGGGCCCAACCCTAGCAGCAAAGGTTCCTCTTTTCTTATATGTATGCTTAGATTACATTCATAGTTAGCTACTAAAGTGATTTCTGTTTTGCTTAATCTGTAATTATTTGGATAATTGCTTAGTTTTCTTCCATTTGTGGATAGGTAGATTAATGGTACAATAGTGAAAGTAAATACTTTAGAAAATCTTATGGTAGTGGCCTCTCCCTCATATCCCTTATGGGATCATGGTTTGATGGTTCCTTTTTCACTGCACAAAAAAAGATCTATTGTTTGATCACTAAATAACTTAGGATTTCTTGTTGCATAGATCATTGTCTCTCAATTCCTTATAAGTACCTACAATTGTCATTTTTTTCTTGAGTTTTCTATGGTTTAGAATCACTTCCATTCATTTAGCCCTTAATAACATTGTTTTTCCTAATTTCAACTCATCTTTTCCATAATAAATGAATTTGTGCATAAATGAAGAAAATAATGTATGTTGTCGGAGGATTTTTTGATCTGCAGGGAAACCTCATCTCACTAGCCTCAGCTAAGTCTTATCCACCTACGCTACCAAAGTCCACCAAACCCTAATCTGAACTTTTGTTTTGTAGCAAAGTCGACATTTTCCTTGAGGAAGTCCAACCATCTTGAAGACTTGGGTTGAGCCTTTGGTAGTGTGCACCTCCTTTGTGCCTTATTCCCCCATCAGACACATTTCCCATAGTTCATTCTACCTTTCCTACCTCCCTATAAGATTTCAACCAATTTCTTGTAGTAAAACACAACATCCTGTAGTAGAACTAGGACATCTTGCAATACTCATGAAACCTTGTAGCAACCTGTTTTAAGCCCGAATTGAGTAGAAATGATAATGGAATATTAGGTTAGGCCTCCCCTTGTCTTTCATACCCTCAACACTATTCTAGGCCTATTTCCCCATAATCATCTCCCCTTCCAAGGATCAAACTTATTAAATTAGCATTTACATTCATAAAATTGAAAATAAAAGAGGCTTCTACAATTTCTAGTTAGTACAAGCATGTAGCAGTCACAATAGTTTTGGGATAATTTCCATGCTTATTTAGTCCAGATAACTAGATGTTAGATGAAAGGTTAAGTTAGGTCTCCTTTGCAAGCAATATGTGTAGATACATAGCTAGATAATTTCATGTCACTTTCTAAAATTTCCCAATTCAACACTTTCATTTCCCAGAGTAGGAAACATTTCCTTTCTGCATTGAGAATAGTTTTCCCCTTGTTATTTGGTAGTTAGATTCCTTCTAGTCAATAGAAGACTAGTTTAAAAAACCCTAGTGGTCTATCACCCCAGTTAAAAAGTGACAAGAGTATACCATTTCATCTATTGTGTATACAACATTGTCACCTCCAAGTTTGTACGAACCCCGAGATGATGAATTAAATTTGGTATCCCTAGGAGTTGTAGCATCCTCGCTGCAATACTAGAGCTCATCACTTTTTGGCACCATTGCAAGGGAGGTGTCCAAGTAGATGTGATTTCTACTTTCCTTTTTGTTTTGCATCCACGAGATAGTTGCAATATTTGGTTTCTTTCCATTTTTCAAGTAGTTCCATTCAACAAATAGGTGCAAATCTTTTCTTTCTTTCCATTCTGCAAGTAGTTCCATTTAGAAAAATAGTTGCAAATCCTGATTTCTTTCCATTCTGCAAAAAACAAAAAAAAAAAACAAAAAACAAAACAAAACAAAAAAAACAAAAACACACAAACAAACAAACAAACAAACAAACAAAACAAAACAAAACAAAACAAAAACCAAAACAAAACAAAACAAAAACAAATTCCTTTCATGCCTCATAGGGGTAGAGACAACTTATTTTTTTTTTTTACCAAATACCCCCACCGCATCTAACAGCCAACCTTCCCTCTTCTTCACTAGTTATGAGCCAGAGGACCCATTAGGCGACCAACCAAAGATCTTTGAAGAGCCTATTGGGGAAGAAGAAGAAGAGACCATTCCACCAACGCACACCATGCCTGAAAATAGAAATGGGATTGAAAACATAGAAGGAGCTAAAAACAGAGCTAAGGGTGATTTTCCCATCAGAGAAACTAATGGAGATGCTAGGATGAAAAACATAAGCCCCTTTTCCGTTCCTCACTTCCATGGCTTAACCTCAAAGGACCAATATGTCATTTTAATTGAGTTTGTTGCATATGAAAAACTTATGGTTATACCTCTGACGTCCAGAAGTTGAAATTATTCCCATCTACCCTCCAAGATGCACCCTTGCACTGGTTCATGGGTTTACTAGGGACAACATCACCACCTAGGCTCAATTGCAACAAGCCTTCAACAATAAGTACAAGGATTATTGTAGGTCCAAAGATACCAAAGGAGAAATTTTTAGAATGACCTTGGGACATGATGAGTCTTTGGAAGATTATGAGGAAAGGTTCCAACTTAGCTACAAAAGGGCTAAATGCACCCTCAATCCTAAATAGCTTAAGCTATCCCTCCTTAGAGGTATCAAGGAAGATCTCCTAGAAAACCTAGTCATGCTATCAAGAGGGGACATCTATCAGTTACCGTATGATGATATCAATCCAGTTTTTAAAAATCATTTTAGGGCAGCCAAAAAAAATGGTAGGGTTAGTCAAGCTTTGGCCAGTTCATCCTCCTCCAACACATCCATCAAAAGTGAAATCGGGAAGATGTTGGAAGACTTCAAGAGTGAAACCCTTGCTCTGAAAATGGACACCATGCAAATCAAGAGAAAGAAGGAGGAAGCAGAAATAGCCTTACCTATCTTTTTCCTTAGATGCACTAGAAGGAAACCTAGAAATGAATATCCATTGATTCTTATAGAGATCTTCTTGATCTGTGAGGAGAACCACTCCATAGAAAAGTGCCCTTCTCTACCTGGATTGAAAGTTATGTATCAAGGAATTGAAGGGGTGACTGAATGACTCTGCTATATCAACCAAAGAAGGCCTCAAGGACCTCGACCATACCATCAAGGCATGCAAGGGGAATCCTATTGATATTACAACCCTAACCAAAATGCATCCACTCCCCCTTGGTGACCTCCTGCTCATCCTTCATGGTCCACACCTTCTCCTTGGTATTTTTCACTTCAATACCATTCCAAACCTTCCAATGAATCATTTCATCCATATGATCATCCACAACCTCAGTGGAATACACCATCCTAGATGTTGAGGCCCCCATACAACCAATCTCCAGCCTTACTACCTCCACCTCCATCTAAACCACAACCCCTTCACCCTGCTCCACATAAACAACCTCAAATGCTTGCTCAACCAAATCCAAACCCGAACAATAGACAAGCACAATAGGTCTATAGTGGGGAAGCATCTCACCTTGACTATACTATGGAAATTCAAGAAATAAACCTCAAGTCTGGAAGAGTGGTTTCAAATAATCAACCTCCATGTCCACCTGAGGAGCTTGAAGAGGAAAAGAAGGAGAGTGTTCCTCAAGCCAATCCACTTCATTTTCTTGAGAGATTAATCCATCCTATCCAACACACCCCATAAGAGACTGAACTTCTGGTTGAATTGAAAAACTAGTGTTTTAAAATATTGCTCCTCCAAGCTATTAAGGATGTCCCCATATAATAAAAGTTAATCAAGGGGAAATGCTTCAAACATCCTGGGAGGTGAAGGGAAGACACCCCTAACATTAATTTCATTGGATAGTTGTCCAACTTAATGTTGGGGCGAGTGATTTTGCTGAAGTATCTAGATCCTGGAAGTCCAATGGTAAATGTGCACATTAATGGTATCATTTTCCCCTATACCTTGATTGATCTTGGGGCTTCCATCAATGTGATGACTAAGGAGACTATGCTTAAAGTGAATCTCCAATGGTCATTAAGGAAGTCCAAAACAATCTTGAAGCTTGTAGACAAGTCCATAGTAGCTCCTAAGGGAGTTCTAGAGGATGTGATGGTATCCACTGATTCTTGGGAATACCCTGCTGACTTCTTAGTTCTCCAATCTAACAACAAGTTCAATGGTTATCCTCTCATCCTTGGAAGGCCATGGTTAGCCACTACTAAATTCTTACATATGTTGCAGGGTTGGGAATAAGAACATTAAAAATAGGCATTTTCCCAAACAATTGATCTTATACCCTCCTGCTCAACCATCTCTAGAGTATGACTTACCTTTATGGTTAGAAGAGGAGGAGGAAGATGAAGTCTAATCTTCCCTAATTTGTACCCTAGATGCTACTATAGGAGGTAGGAAAACTAATGAAGATGACCTGATTTAGAAAAGCCTCCAGAATCATCCTCCCAACACCATTCCTCTTGAGAAGTTAGTAAAGAAAGTTGAAGATAACCATTGGACTGATTTTTGCCTAGTTGACTCAAGTCCTACTCATGTCAAGATGATAAAATTGGGTCCATAAAGAACATTGAAAATCAACCCCTCTCTCTCTACACATCAGGAAGAGGAGTTATGTGACATGCTCAGAAATCATCTGGATGCCTTTGCCTAGATTTATAAGGAAATGAAGGAAGTGTACCCTTCGAAGTGTACTCACCACATTTACATCATCGAAGGTTGCAAGCCAATGCACCAACCTCAGAGGAGAATGAACCTAGCCGTAAAGGATATAGTCATAGAAGAACTACAGAAGTTGTTGGATGCAGGGTCCATTTACCCCAACTTAGATAGTGAGTGGGTGTCTCCTCTGGCTCTAGTTCCAAAGAAAAATGAAAAGTGGAGGATCTGTGTGGACTACAGAGAGATAAACAAATTCACAAAAAAGGACCATTTCCCTCTACCTTTCATTGACTAAGCATTAGATGGTTTTGCAAGAAAGAAGTTCTTCTCTTTCCTAGATGGATTTAGTTGTTACAATAAGATCCAAATCAGCCCAGAGGTCCAAGATAAAATCACCTTCATCTATACTTGGGGTACCTTTTCTTATAGGGTCCTTCCTTTTGGATTATGCAATTCCCCTACCACTTTTCAGAGCGAAGTGTTGAGCATATTTGCAGAGCTAATCCATGACTCTATGGAAATTTATATGGATGATTTCACCCCCTATGGGTGTGATTTTTTGGAGGCTCTCTCTAACTTGGGAAAAGTATTAAACAAATGCATTGAAATGAATTTATTCCTTAGTCCTGAGAAGTTTGAGTTCTTGATGACTGCAGGGAATTCTCTAGGTCACGCAATATCCCAGGAAGGACTGCAAGTAGACCCAAATAAAATTGCTATCATAAAGAGGGTCCCTACTCCGCAGAAGCAGAGGGATGTCAGAAGTTTCTTGGGCTTAGCTGGATACTATAGGAGATTCATAAACGACTTCAAAAAAGTAGCCTCACGTTGGTTTGGAATACTGGCCAAGGAATCTGAATTTTTATGGTCAGAAAGATGCCAAGAGGCCATAAAAACCCTAAAGGAAAAGTTGACTACTGCACCTATACTCTGAGGCCCAAATTGGGCTCTTCTTTTCCACATCCATGTTGATGCCTCTAAAAAAGCTATAGGAGCATCTCTAGGCCAGATATATGACAAGTTACCTTATGCCATTTACTTCATCAATAAAAATTTGTCCAAGGCTGAATTGAACTATACTGTGACTGAAAAAGAGCTCCCAGCTATTGTCCATTCCTTGAATAAATTTAGACATTACATCACTGGTTACCAGACCTTTGTACGTACTGACCATGGTGCTATTAAATATTTGATGAATAATCTATATGTGAATGCTGGAATTATTAGATGGTTTCTATTGTTACAAGAGTTTGATCTATCATTGATAATCCTGGTAGAGAAAATGCAGCTGCAGATTTTTTTTCTAGATTGGATTTGCTTGCAGGTGAGGAAGGAATGATTGATGATTAGCTACCAGATGAGTATTTATTTGTTATTTCAGTCCTCGCTTCGTGGTTTTCTAACATAGGCAATTACTTATTGGCTTCATAGTTCCCTCTAAATCTATCCTCCAAGGAAAAGAGTAGAATTATAAGAAAAAGTGCACCATTCACTTGGATTGGGGGAAATCTCATCAAACTAGGCCCATATCAAATTCTAAGAAGATGTGTCAGGGAGGAGGAAGTTTTTGACATCCTTTTGGCCTGTCATGATGGGCCTTGTTGAGGTCAATTTGCAGCCAAGAGGAAAACTTTCAAGGTACTTCAAGCTGACTACTACTGGCTGACTCCCAACTAAGATGCAAGAAGATATACCAATCGATGTGATGGGTGCCAAATAATGGGGAAACCTTCTACCAAAGATGAAATACCTTTGCAACCTCAAGTTACTCTTGAGCCATTTGACATGTGGGGCATGGATTTCATTGGGCCCATTGATCCACCATCAGGGAAAAAGAAGTACATAATTGTGTGCACTGGTTACTTGACAAAGTGGGATGAAACCAAGGTTGTCAAGGTAGAAACAGAAGAGAAATTGGTTGATTTCTTAAGGGAGAATGTGTTTTACAAGTTTGGGTACCCTAGAGAGCTAGTCATTGATCAGGGTGCTCAATTCACCTCACACTTGATTCAGAATCTGTTGAGCCAACATAAGATCAAGCACATGAAGTCAACTTCCTACCATCCTCAAGCCATTGGATAAGGAGAGGTTACCAACAGAGAATTGGGAAGAATTGTCACAAAGGTGGTGAGAAGCAGCAGGAAAGATTGGGCTAACAGACTAGTGGAGGCCACTTGGGCCTATAATACAACCTGGAAGACAACCACTGGCTTCACCCCTTATGATTTGGTCTCTGGGAAGAAGGCTCTTCTCTCCATTGAGTTTGAGTACAACACTTTGAGAACGGCAGCACAATTGGATTTTGATGTTACAAGGGCACAACAAGAGAGGTTGCTCTAGCTTAATGGGTTATATGAATTCAGGATGCAGACCCTCCTACACACAGAGGTGACTCAAGTACAAAGAAAGGTTTGGAATGATGAAAAGATCAAATACAAAGTTTTTCAAGAGGGTGATTGGGATCTACTATATGACTCCAGGTTGAAGGATTTTAGAGGAAAATTGATGACCAGATGGCTGGGCCCATATGTGATAGAAAAGTGCCATGACAACGGGGTTGTTCAGATAAGAACCATTGATGAAGAAGGCATTCCATTGCTTGTCAATGGGTACAGATTGAAAGCCTACAAAATACCTCTGTCAAAGGAAGAGTTTGTCAGCACTATCAGTAAGGAAGTGAATGTGATTGGAAGTGTCTCAGCTTCCAACTCACCAAATTATTGAAGATTTTTTTATTTTTTCAAAAAAAAGTAAAAGAGAAAAAACAATAAGGGACCTAGGTGAAAACCTCCATGAGGCACCTGAGGCCAACCTCTGGGTTGAAAACCTCCTTGAGGTGGCCCAAGAGTGAAAGAAAGAAAAATAAAAGATCCCTGGGTGAAAATCTCCCTTGAGGTGCCTAGGGTAGGCAAACAGGTTGAAAACCTCCTTTGGGGCAACCTATGTGTCTTTAAAAAAAAAACATTTGCTATGGCAGGGACCTCAAACCTACCCACTAATAAAATTATGTGATTTTTGCAGGTTTACAAGTAAACAAAGGAAACCAAGTTCAGAGGGAAGAAAACCAAGTAACATGCCATTCTTCCTTCATTCACTTCATGCCTTCCATGCCCACCATGTATCCAATATCCATTCTCATCTGCAAGCATAAAAAACTAGCTTGCAAGAAATTTTCTGACTTCTATAGGATTTCATGTAGTTACTACAAGAGTTTACTGTAGTACTACAAGATGTCCTAAAAATCTACAGGAATGGAATTCCAGTTGAGAAATTATGATGCAGGAAAGTTATGGGTTGAAAGAGGATACCATTAACCTCACCACATCTCACCCAACACCAAATCATGACCATGCCAACCTCTATGTCCATAAATAAAATAAAATAAAAAGAAAAAAGAAAAAAAGGGATATATATCAAGAAGAAAAAGACAAAAAGGAAAACACAGAAAAGTCAAAGGGTCATACCATCAATGGCCTACCTCACCTACCACTCCATATCACCCATTTCCACCCCTTCCACTCCTACCTCACCACATATTCCTCCTCCAAGAAAAAAAAACAAAATAATTAAGAAAGACGCAGCTACATGATTTCTTGTAGTACTATAGAATTTCCTGTAGTACTATAGGAAACCATTTAGCAGCCTATGTTGTGACAGCAACAATCTCCATGCTCCTCCTTAAGAATCCATGCAGAGAAAGAGTATCAACACCCGTGCATACAATATGGCACATATCCAGAGCTTAGCAGCATTAGAAGAGGCTAGCACATGCACACCACAACAAATAAGATAAACATATCAGCTGGGTGAAATCAACAAAAAAGAGCAAAGGAAAACATGTACCTAAACAAGAAGAAGCACAACATAGCCACCCTCCAACATGCATCAAACATGTGAAGGAAGCCACAGGAATGGAAACTCATCCACACTCTTTACTAAGTACGAATATGATAAAGGTGTAGGAATATGAAAAAGTTGATTTTATAAGCTGAAGGTGGCCAATTAACTTGGCCACCCTCAAATCTAAAAGAAAAAAAGTAAATTCCTAGTCAATAGGCCATGTGTAAAGGTCACATCAAAGCAAATAAGTCAAAAAGGTAGTCAAATTAAGCTATACAGCAGTGGGTGATGATTTTGATGAAAGGATGCATGATAACTAATGGTGGGCCAACGACCCAGAAAGGGAAATCACGTACACTGCCATCCAGCACAACGCTCCAAGGAGTCAACCATAAGTAGCAAAAATTCCTAACTTTCATGCACACATCATTCATTTCGATATTTAGAGAACTAGGACCACTTGGAGGAGCCATCGAAGAAGAAAACTAGTTTCTACCATCCTACATGAAACACAAAGAACTACAAGAAACAATGGGAATTGTCAAAAAAATCTGCAAGGGGGTGCCTAGGGCCCAACTATTCAGAAATTCCCCTCACCCAGGGCATCATAGTGTAAGGTAGGTGGCACATATCCTCTGTGTTTTGACTTGATAGCTAGGAAAGAGAAAAATGAAAATAAATCTTCATTTTTTTCTAGTAATTACAGTGTGGATGGGGATATATAAAATTGTGTGGGGATAAAGAAATAATTGCAGTCATCACCCTCCTAAAATCTTAACCCATAGTCACCATGGAAATTTCTATAACTAAGCCACCAAAATACCTACATTCATCTTGATAGAGATGAGAAAATGATAGGAGGTTTCAACAGAAGAGAGCCCACAAGGACATCTAGAATAAACCTCCATCCCCCTATGGTAGAGATATTTAGAAGGCACTAATGGTTGGGATTCTTCGATCTTCTTAGAGGATATGATGATGATGTAGCTTGGGAATTTTCCATGTCACTCACTCCTCAAGCTAGAGTCAGTGCTACTTCTATGGTGAGAGGATTGTAAGTAACAATTACCCTAAAACCATTAGCAGAATTAGTACACTTTAGGCATGCAATGGAGAAAGGAGGATAAACCTAGCAACCCTTATGCTAAGAAGAACTTTTCTTTGGAGACGAAGAGCTAATTGAGGGAGAAAATAGGATTAAGGGAGAGCCTTCCCTATCCTTGGGATGAAGTAAGTTATCACATTCTCAAGTATATTTCTTGTGAGGGAAGGCTTAATATAGTCTATGGTTATGAATTTAAACTCCTCCATGAGATGAGAATTGGAGAAGAGTTACCCCTTAACAGAAGACTTACTGTTCCCTAATTCTTATTGTAATCAATAATAAACATGAGCATAAACGTATAGGAAGGAAATCATCGGTAGTTGGCACATCATGGACTAATCAAGCTCATACTAGAAGATTCCTTAATCCAATTAAGAGTCCCTATTCTATGGTCCACATTTAGGGACATGGACAGGGAGGCTAAAATTGAGGAAATTGAATATGAGAGGGACCCAACCTATAGTGGTGAGGAGGAAGAAGAAGAAATTGAGGAAAAATAAGAGGAAGAACTTGAAGAAGAAGAGGAGGAACTTGAAGAAGAAGAGGAGGAACCTGAAGAAGAGGAGGAATAACTAGAGGAAGAAGAGGAGGCAGAGAAAAATAAAACAGAGGAACAAAAGGAAGTAGAAGAGAACAATGGAGAAGAAGAAAATAAGGATGAGGCAAGCCTTGAAAAAGATACCAAGGAAGGGGAGGAATCTCCAAGAGTGTCTCTTGACCCCACAGAGAAAGAGGCAACTGTTGCCTTGACTTCCCTAAGCACACCCATAAAGTCAACAGGAAAAAGGCAAAGCAGACTCCCTTATATTTAAAAACAAGGAGGAGCACTAGGATCAAATAGGGGAGACCATAAACACCTACCAAGACTTCTATTATCATTGAAGACTCACCAAAAGGATAAGAAAAACTAGTCTCCCCAAAAATGAAAGGTGAAGAGGGCACATCAAAATAGGCTTCCCCAAAGTTGCCAATCACCTATGTTAGGAGGCATGTCACCAAGTCAACCTCAGCAAAGAAAATAAAAGAACCTTTGAACCCATTTCAGAAAGGGAAAAGCCTCGTACACGAAACATATATAGTCCTACATTAAACTCTGTCAGCACTGCAGGAAACACATAAAAAGCAGCAGGAAGGACAGTAAGGACAAAGGAAAGGCAAGGAAGAAGAAACACAAGTACAGGAGGAGGTAGATGCTCCAAAGACATTAAAGGGAGAATCCAAAGAGCTACATGAACCTAGTCCACAACCTAATCTCATCTCCTATTACCGATTCATTGAGGGAGGCAGAGTAATACCACAAAAATTTTCCATCCCTCTCTTCTTTGAGCTTGAGAAGGAGAGATCAAGGACACATCACTGGATGAAAATTGCTAAATCAAAGAATGTAGAGGATGTGCGACATATGGAAAAGAAGCTACTAGAGATGGGTAGAGAGTTGAGTAGGATAAGAGATAGGGAAAGAGTTATGAAATCTCAACTAGAGGATGAAAAAAAATGGCTGAGGAGGAAGGTACAAGAAAAGGAGAGCCAATTGGCCACTATGGAAAGCCTCTCTATGGAGGAACTCTAGTGTAGGATGCCACCAAAGTCATATGCCTTGTACCTAAAAGATCAATGGCTACAATTTCAAATAAATACCCTAGCACAATCAGGGATTATGCCTTTCCAGGAATATAGGCAGTTCGTTGAGCTCTCTGACCAAAGAACCATGGAGGATAATGCTAAGATATCTGAATTATACTTACACAATTTTGCCTTAATAGACTTGAATGTGTAAGGCCCCAATGCAAAGTTGGGGGACCTACAAATAATGGCCTTTGCATCATGGATGAGTCACGAGGAGGCCAGGGCTAAGGAAGTAAAGAGGGTGTTGGAAAGAGAAGAAAAATAGCCCCTTTACATCAGATCAGAAGAGATCAATTCCATGGCTATCATTAGCACCCACAACATCATTGCCAATGATCCCCAAGAGCAAGCAGTTAATCATTTTGAAGACACCTTGAGATTGCTAGGGGATGAAAGCCAGTAAGCATGCAAAAGAAGATGGGGCATCCTACCATACAACCTAAGGATCAAGGATTATCATTCCCTGAAGGAATGGGAGATGCACTAGAAAGGACCCCATTGTATAAGAAGGCACTAAAGAGACTCAAAATCAACTGGATTGGTTTGAAACTCAGTCCACCATTGCTCTTGGGTATGTTAAAAGGAAGAAAATAGGAAGAGTAAAGAAAGTGGTGAGAGGAAATAGAGAAGAATGCAGGATTTTATCCACAAGAGGAGAATACATCAATAGAAGCCTAGGATGTTAGATAGGATGCAAGAATAATGAAAGGCATGGACACAGATTAAGTTACTCAAAGGATGAGCAACACTTTCAATAGGGGGTGATGATGAGGCGCATCAATAGGTAAATTATATGGACCTTAATGCCACTCTCCAACTAATTTAAATCAACTTTTCTCACATTTATTTACATATTTTATTATATTTTTATTAGAGAGAAGGGTAAATATGAGATGTTATGTAATGTGGCCTAATGTGCATTAATTGCAATATTTGGAGAAATTTTGGCTAATTTAAGTGCAGGAAATCGAAGTAGACAAGCAAGAGAGATTTTAGGAGATTGGATCTCCCACCTTAACTCCTTAATCACTCAAAGATTCTCCCACCAGATCTCATCATCTAGGAGTTACAAGAAACCAATCCAACCTAGGTCGTTGGCAGCCAAGCCAATGATAATTGAAGACAAGTTAATCTCGAGTTTGGGATCCAAGCCTCCCTAATTTTAAGGAAGATGTTGGTAGCTTCATTTTTATAAATAAGAAGGCCCATGGCCTCATTAGGATTCAATTTTTGTTGTTGTAGCCAAGAGGCATTTTCGAGCTAAGACATTGTGACTAATTACTCTTATGTATTTTTGACATTTTGATGAGAATGAGAAGCCTTCCCTTGATCAAGCACTGAGTTGACTCAAAGAGTTGAAGCTCTTGGGTTAGGGCCCAACCCTAGTAGTAGAGGTTCCTCTTTTTGTATATGTATGCTTAGATTACATTCATAGTTAGCTACTGAAGTGACTTTTATTTTGTTTAATATGCAAGTATTTGGATGATTGCTTAGTTTGATTCCATTTGTGGATAGATAGATTAGTGGTACAATGGTTAAAGTAAATACTTTAGAAAATCTTGTGGTAGTCGCATCTACCTCATCTCCTTTATGGCATCATGGTTTGAGGGTTCCACTCTCACTACCCAAAAATATATTTATTGTTTGATCACTATATAAATTAGGATTTCTTGTTGCATAGATCATTGACTCTCAATTCCTTAGAAGTACCTACAATTGTCATTTTAGTTTCTTGAGTTTGTTATGGTTTAGAAGATCTTCCATTCATAGACTTAACCATTAGCTATTATTAAATTTGTTTTTCCTAAATTCAACTCATATTTTCCACATATAAATGAAGTTGTGCATAAACTAAGAAAATAATGTAGGTTGTTGCAAGAGTTTTAGATTTGCAGGGAAAACTCATATCACCAACCTCATCCAAGTCTTCTCCACCTATGCTGCCAAAGTCCACCAAACCCTAATCCAAATTTCTGTTTTGTAGCAAATTGGACATTTTCCTTGAGCAAGTCCAACCATCTTGAAGACCTGGGATAGGTCTTGGGTAGTGTGCACCTCCTATGTGCCTTATTCCCCCATCAGACACCTTTCCCATATTGCATTCTACCTTTCCTACCTCCCTATAAGCTTTCGGCCTGTTTCCTGTAGTAAAATAGGGCATCCTATAGTAGAACTAAGACATCCTATAATAGAACTAGGACATCCTGTAGTACTACAGGAAACCCTGTAGTAGCTTATTTTAAGCCCAAATTGAGAAAAAATGGTCATTTGATCTTAGATTAGGCCTCCACTTGGATTCCATAGCCTCAACACCATTATAGGCTTGTTTCCCCATACTTTTCTCCCCTTCCAAGGATCAAATTGGTTAAATTAGAATTTACACTCATAAAATTGAAAATAAAAAAGGCTTTTCTATAATTTCTAGTTAGTACATGCATGCAACAGTCACAATAGTTTTAGGATAATTGGCATGCTTATCTAGTCTAGAGACCTAGACATTATATGCAAGGTTAAGTTAGGTCTCCTTTGTAAGAAATATGTGTATATACCTAGCTAGATGATTTCATGTCACTTTCTAGCATTTTCCAATTCAACACTTTCATTTCCTAGAGTAGGCATCATTTCCTTTCTGCATTGAGAATAGTTTTCCCTTTGCTATTTGGTAGTCAGACTCCTTCTAGTCAATAGAATATGGGTTTGAAAAACCCTAGTGGTCTATGGCCCAAATTGAAAAGTGACAATAGTAGACCATTGCATCTACTATGTATACAACACTGTCACCTCCATGTTTGTACAAAACCTGGGTTGATGAAGTAAAGTTGGTATCCTTGGGAGTGGAAGCATCCTTGTTGCAATATTAGAGCTCATCAGTTGGGACCAAATACTACGTTCTCACATCTCCCATGGAGTAATGACCAATAATCATGGAAATTAGCTCCATGGAATCCTTATGAGTGTTAGAGATGATCTTTTGTTAGAGGAAATAATCCCAAATGAGAGGGAATAAGAGTGTGCACTAATTGAGTTATTAGGATCCTATGAGAAAGTGATGAGAGAAACTAGGTGAATGATATAAAGAGGTAACGAAGTCAAAGAAATATCCATCTTCAGGGGGGAAGGTGGCTAAGAGGTCATTACTTCTATTGCGAGTTAGTGAGGAAATATTTGAGGAGGACCCCAATAGTGAATTAATTTTCATTTCCTCCAAGCTGCAAGGGTGATGAGGTGTTTTTGGAAGCATGGGCTCATAGTTAATGGGATTGTATGTTGTATAACTAGTGGTAGTGGAAATATAGTGCATGGACTCAACTTGAGTAGTAGAAGGTGATATTTTATCCTACAAAGCATGGGAAGGGGAATCATAGTAGGAAAGTTGATCAATAGTGATGATGCGCCCTTCATGTGGGAATATCATGACTCGAAATAGTGAAGACACCACAAAACTCATGGCATATACATAATCCTATCGAATGAGGATATTTTGATCTATGAGGCTAGACATGCCAACATCATTGATTAAAATAGTCTTTCAACCTAACATGATGGGGAAATTAGCTAAGTTACCTAAGGGGGACAAAGTATACCATCAAATGCTATGAACTCATATATTGAGGGATTAAGGGAGGAGATCCAAGTTGTTTCCAAGCCGATGAAGAAATATCACATGAAGATGCCCCATCATCAATAATACATCGAGGAATATTAGAATTCCTGACCATAACATATATTTGAAATAAGGTATTGGTGGGAGTTCATGCTTGGTTATGCCAAGCCCAATTGAAGGTGATAGATTTGGGGGTCGGGGGGAGGAGGGGATGAAGATGTATTTCCCCTTTCCTCTAATGTTGAACTATATTAGATTTTTTGGTACTAGTGGTAGGGACACCCCCCAGTTGACATGATTGTTGCTAGGTCATGATGTAAATTTATTGGGAGTTAGTTTTCCCTATTTTTTGGGTGTCTGTGACCCCCTATTGTTGGAATGGGGTATGCAATATAGTATGTCGTTGAGTGGCTTCTTGTTTTCCACTAGGACCATTATTTCCCATAGATTCTTTTATATTCTTGAATTTGGTAATATGTGGGTAGTGATGTTTATAGTAATTGTATTCTCCATAAAGCACACAAAGAAAGCTAGCTAAAACACCATTTTTCTTACTTTGTTTTTGTAGATAGTTATTACCTTGGTTGGCATGTTGATTATGGTTTTGGGGGTTTCCCTCACCCTATGGGTTTCCCCTTGTCCCTAGTTTCCTTTTGTTTATCCTTCCATTTCTTCTTCCCATTATTCTATTGGGAATGACAATTGGCCATATTTATATGCATGTTATTGCTATAAGGAAATTGGTTCATGGGGTTTGGATGATAATAAGATATTGATCCAATAATATGGTCAACTATTTTTTATGTTATTAGATTTTCTTGGTTAAAATCTTGATGGTAAGGAGCATCAAAGACAAATATATAAAGGTATCCAAACTATTCATAAGTTAGCTCAAATTGTTGAGCCTTTGAGATAGTTTTTTCCTTGTTTTGAGGCATAGTGGTTGCAACATCTTCTGTTATTAGTATTAAAAAATACTTGAGGAAAAAATCTAATGGAATCTCAAGGGTAACTTCCACCTTTCATACATTGCAAAATCTAGACCATTCATGGACATGGTAAAAAATATGAGTTGAGGATGTTTGTCTAAAACATAAAAGCATCTCTAGTCCCATTTCATGGTACAGTGGTAACTAATAAAACATGAGGATAATGTTTTCCAAGTATTAGAAAATATTGTGGGCCCTTGACTTCTCACTAATGCATGATTTGGTTGCGAGGCTAATCAGAGTGCACAGAAAATGCCTCAAGTGAATTAAGCCTTCTATGATACTATTGGATGAACACCATAGATGAAATATCATCACATGGTTTATGGATTCCTCTCCAAAATTTCCATCAAAATTTTGGAATATTATCAATTTGGTCGGTTGGCATAGTCAACCAACTAGCATCATGGGTGATGACATCATTTTTCAGCTTCTTAAGATCTCGTAGGTTCAAGGAAGCCACAAACAAGACGTTTGGAGTGGGGTTTTTGTCATGTGGGATTGACGAGTATGTAAAATAAAGGTAGCTTGAGGTAATGGGGTACCAAGTAAAGTTTCTTTGAGGGTTTGTGAGCCTAAAAAAGTTGGATGAAGTGTTCATCACTCAGGTGAAGTCAAGTATGTGAATTTGCAAGACTAGGAACAATGCCTACCAAAGGTGTAAGGACTTGAAGGTGATGTGACCAATGGGAGACTACATGGTCCCCTATGGTTCTTGAGAGGTTTGTATGCAATCTCTGGGAGGGTTCAACACATTTTGTAGTAAAAGAAACAATGCATAAAAAATAGGGGGGATTTCTTCACTTTAATGATGTTTTAAATGTTTTGATCAAACCAATTTTCAAAAATGTGATAAAAGTGTAAATACATATGAAATTCTAAAATACTTAATGTCTTTCTACATAGAAATAACTGGGCCTTCCAAAGATTTTCGACATTGGTGGATGATTCCAATGGAAGAAAACTAGAAAGTATTGGAAGGAGGGTTATAATGAGGTGTATTGGGGCACATCCTGAGGTGACTAAAAATGCTTCTATCAGCCATTAAAAATATACTCAAAGTGAAGTTTCTATCCATAACTATCACCTTAGGTGAATGCCCTAAGTATTTTTTACTAAACTACCTTTGTCTAGTGTAGGTGAAAAAATCTCAAATTCTAGGTATCAACCATGAATCTAGATGGGAGAATCAAGGGGGTGCATACGATTATAGCTCTAGGAATTACTAACTTCACATTTTTCCTCTCACCACTAACCTTTTTTACATCGGATTATGGACAATTTAAAGTTCCCCGAAAGACAACTTTCTATGTTTTAGATGAAAAATGACTAAAGGGGATTATTTGGATGCCTACCTCCAGAGTCCTAAATTACACTACACAATTGTTTTGTGAGCCACAAAGGGGGAATCAATGAGTTAAGTTAGAGTTTATTTTAAGGTGGCTCTAAGTTGGGAAGATTGACTAAACTCATTTAATTAGTGTGTGAATGAATCTTATAAGGTCATGGTCAAATAATTCTATCCATGCTTCTAGCAGCTCTAGAATATATCCATAAAGATATTGCCACTCTAGGAATTGGCTAAGGAAAGAGGTAATCAGATGTAAGGAGTATGATATGCTAATCTAGAGGAATGGCCCAAGGAATAGTCACAAGCTCCATCGAAGGTCCCTAGAATCAGTGAAGAAGAACTGACATATGACTCCATCACTGCTAATAGGGCCCTAAAGATTCAGTAAAATATAGAGAAATACATCTCTGACTCTGTAGGTTAATATTAGAAATATTATTCCCTAGCTAAGAGATTAATCAATATGAATAATTTTCCAACCATTAGTGATCCCTATCTCTTCATCTACCCATATTAACCAAGACCTTTTACTTCTATGATGTTAGCAGAATTGAATATGAAAGAGTATAAAGAAACCACATGTGCATACTGAAAGAAGAGGAAACATAATGGCCATCCATTAAATAAAAAACATAGACACATTGATAATGGAGTTCATTCAGTGTGGGTTATGTCTCCGAGCCCGGTGTTAAGAGTGGGGAGGCCACTTCGTTAAATGATGCACCATGATGATGAGTACAAAGTACATTCTTTGTCATTACAAGGATAAATTTCCTCAACTAGAGTGGCATGTATCTCCACGAGACGTTCTCCCTATAGGAACTCTCACTCAAATGGGCCCTCCTTCAACATGACAAGCTAGTAAATTCTCACATGACGTGGCATACAAGTATCCCTCAATATAATGGTAACAGGGATCACAATAGCAAAAACATCATCTCAAAAAATCAAAAGAAATACATGACATCACTACATCATTTACCTCCACTTTCAGGGATGGCCGAAAATGCAAAGCTCAACTGAGAAAATGAACTACATTGCTAAATTTGTGGTGAGAAATTATTTCAAATGACTATAACATTTTACCCTTTCTGACACCATCAAATTTTGGACCCTCAGGGATCTTCAAGATTCCCCCAAAGGTTCCTTCCTAAAGATGGCTGAAAAATCTACTGCTTAGATGAATATTCCGAGCAAGCCACTATGCTCCCTATGAAATTTTGGTTCTTTTGAGTATAAATTTGACATGCTTCTATCACTGTGAAAAATCACGCCCAGGGAATCTTCTAGATTCCTGACCACATCAAGGAATATTCCCTCCTCGAAAAGCATGCCCAACATGGGTGCAGTTCCTCAACTCTTGGTTCCGCTCACAGTTTGTTCTTGGTTTGATGCTCCTCCTTCCATCAGTCGAATGAGCAATGAAGGTTAAATAATTTTTTGTATGGTGGGTATTTCAAGAATTGGCCACTTGGTGTAAAGGTTAGCCCATGGCTAGCAGTTTGTTTGGTGGGCGAAGGATCTACATTTGACTCCCCACCAAAGCATGTTAAATTAAATTTTTGGAGCGATGTTTTTTTAAAGTCTCACTATGGCAGAGTTATTGGAAACCATTGGTGCTTTGTTATTTTAAACTTGGTTGATTGTTATATCAATTTTGTTGGCAGTTTGTGGATTCACAAAGTTAGCTAGTTTGTTTGTTGGCATATGCCACTTGGGGCCTCCGGAGTGGTGGTCCGTTGGCCTTACTCTCGTGGTTTTATTACATATACGTTTGGGTCATTATAACATGACGGTTAAACATATAATGCGGAAATGTTTTTTATTTAATAGTTGGAGATCAACACTTTGGTTTGGATTTGGTATCCTTTTATATGTTGTAACGTGGAGTGGTTGGAGTGGGGCCATCGCTGGTGGGCCGACCCACTGGTCGGTGCGGGTTCAAGATCCGTCGACCCTAACATATATGGTAATGGTTTGACTTGGCAATTTTCTGCATTTAAATTTTTTCATATATTAATATATGTCGTGAAAAGTATGAGGAGTGGTGGGTACTGAGGGCTCGCCTCCTATTTTTTTATTTTATCAAATTATTTAAAAAACATTGACCAAATTTTAAGGGTTGCTAGGAAAATTAAGTAGGAAACAAATTCAGCAATTTTGACCACAAATATCTTGAGCATATGAACTTATATTTTGTGTCATTAAAACCCTTGGAATCAGGACAACAAGCAGTACAATCTGGTCCTAGTTTCACTTCAATCTGAGGACTTTTATTTTTGACCTTCTTCAAGGCCACTTCTAAATTCTGAGCGTGTCTAGAGCCACCTGGATCATTCCTCCCCCCTGAGTAGCTTTTGGTCCTCCAAAAGCATGAACATAATTTGCAATTTCTATGTTACATTGTCTACACCACAAATTCCCTAAAAGGTCACACTCCCTTCTCCTTCACCCTTTTTCTTCAGAGTGATAAGTGATGAGCCAACACTTGAATCCTCTTCAAACCTGTAGTACAATATTTGCAAATTGCATTTTGAAGTACATGACCAATCATGACCCAAGCATCCCCATAATTTCCAAGAGTTTATAACACACACTCTGTGGTCAATTTTACATCATAATAGAAATCAATACCCCAACTATTAATAAAAGGCCAAAAAATGATTGTTTCTTTAATAAGAAATGGAAAACACATCAACACTTTTACATTTATATCGTAACACATGATTTACAATATGTGGCCATGACAAGCTACCATATCTAGAAAAACCATCTCTCACTCATGAAAGTGAATGGGTGATCATGTCCTTGTGGTAGATCCACTTATTGAACAACTTTTCCAACTAGTTCCCGCACGGGCGCCTTGTCCTTGATACATTACTTTGGATGGAACCTCCAACATGTAGCTCTTTGATGTCCACCTCTGTTGCAATGAATGAAAAAATTCTTCTTCCTCCAGACCTAATGAAGCTTCTTCCTTCCCTGATGTGGAGAAGGCATTTCACACCTCACCCTCTTTCTTGCTGCCATTCTCTTCCAGCACTCAGCAACCACATGCTTATGCATTCAACAAAAAAAAACATAGTTTTCTATGTTATTATTTATGTTCATCATTAACATTTTTGTAATCAAAATTAACTTTAGAATACTGAGACTATTTATACCTCTCTTGACTGTTTTGCATGTGATCATAGAGATGAGAGCTTGCCTTAGCTCTTCCCCTATAATGTGCACTATCATGGGAGGATTATGATGTGCTCCAATCATCCTCTTTCTCTGATGGCTTCGACAATTTCTTGGAAGCTTATGATACCTTTGAACACTCTCCTTCAGTGTACACCAAACCTTCAAATTGAGGCCTTTATACAACCTCCAATGGCTGAGTTATTCCTTTTCCATTAACACCAAGTCATAGGCCATCTTGGTAAGGAGTCTCATGCCAGTTCCTGAAATGGGTAGCTCAAGGCTTCCAAAATAAATAGTGTCATGTGAAAATAAAATTGAAGAACAATCAACATTGTTTACCTCAACTATCAATTCTAGAGTAGGTGATGATGGCTTCACGAAGCCTTAAGTGCACTTCAATTTTTCCAAGGACTCTTCCATGGCTCGTAACTAAATTTGCACTCTTTGCCTCTCCTCTTTATCATCTCGTAGAAGTCTCCTAAATTAAACATTCTCTGCTTGAATGCTTTGATCGATCTCCTCATCTGGATGATGAGATAATGATGAAGAAGATGAATAATCACTGGAAAATATAGATGGAGCATCATCCTATGCTCTTTCTTTCCCCGTTCCTCTCTTGCCATATTCTCCTCATAATATGCATACATTATGTCCACCATGTGTGCCATCCAGAGGAGGTCGTCATAGAGGTATTTTTTTCTCCATTTCCCTTTTTGTTTCACGTTCAATCTCTGGTTATCATGCACACTCGCAATTCACGTCAGCGAGAACACCACTCTAATACCAAACTTGATTCGAATCACTTCAGCTACCAGAATTAACCAAGACCTTTTACTTATGTGATATTAGAATAATTACATATGAAAGAGTACAAAACAACCACATTTGCATACTGAAAGAAGAGGAAACATAATGGCCATTCATCAAATAAAAAACACAGACACATTGATAACAAATTTTTCTTAGTGTGGGTTATGTCTCCAGGCCTAATGTCAATATTGGGGAGGCTGCTTTATTAAATGCTACAAGATGATGATGAATACATAGTACATTCTTTGTTATTACAAGGAAAAACTCCCTCAACCAGAGTGCATGTCTCTCCATGAGATGTTCTCCCTATAATAACTCTCACTCATATGGGCCCTCCTTTAGCATGACAAGCTAGTAAATTCTCACATGACATGGCATACAAGTATCCCTCAACACAATGGTAATAGGGATCTCAACAAGAAAACATAATCTCAGTAAATCAAAATAAAGATATGGCATCGCTACATCATTTACCTCCACTTTAGGGGATGGGCGGAAAATGGAAAGCTCAACTGAAAAAATGGACTTCACTATTGAATTCATGGTACGAAATCATGTCAAATGACTATAAACCTTTCCCCTTTCTAACACCATCAAATCCTAGACCATCGGGAATCTCCAAGATTCCCCCAAATAATCCTTCTTGACGATGGCAAAAAAATATATTGCTCGGATGAAGAGTCTGAGCACACCATTGTGCTCCCTACGAAATTCTGTGAAAAATGACTATAAAGTTGGCATCATTTTGCCTTTGTCAAAATCAACCTCCAAGGGAATATTTTAGATTCCACAAGATTTTGAAAAGATCCCTTACTGCTGGATTCCTAAATTTTTGCTGCTCATAGTGGGAAAAAAAACACACCATCACGTTCCCTATGAAATTCTAGCTCTTTTGAGTATAAAGTTGACATGTTTCCGTCACTATAAAAAAACACCCCTAGGGATCTTTTAGATTCTTCACTGCATCAAGGAATATTTTGTGAAATATTCTAGTGAATATTCCCTTACCCCTGGAATATTCTCTCATAAAAAAGAGTGTCTGGCCCAAGCGTAGTTCCTCAGCTCCTGGTTCTGCTCATAGTTTTTCCTTGGCTCGACACTCCTCCTTCTGTTAGTCAGAAGAGAAATGAAGGTTAAATAATTTGTTGTATCGTGAATATTTCGAGAATTGGCCACTTGGTGTAACAGTTATCCCGTAGTTGGCAATCCATTGGGAGGGTGGAGGATCCACATTTCACTCCCCATCATGGAATGTTAAATTAGATTTTTGGAGTGTCGTTTGTTTAAAGTTTGACCATGGAAGAGTTGTTGGAAACCATTGGTGCATTGCTATTTTAAACTCAGTTGATTGTTGTAACTATTTTGTTGGCAGTTTATGGATTGGATGAGTTTGAAGGTTTAATTTTTGGCATATGTCACTTGGGGCCGCCCAAGTGGTGAGTCGGTCCACCACACCAGGCAAGTTCAAACCCTATCGGCCACACTATCATGGCTTTATTACATATACAGTTGGGTCGTTATAACATGACAGTTAAACATATAATGTTGCAATGTTTTTTTATTTAACAATCAACGGTCAACACTTTGGTTTGGATTTGGTGTCTATTTATATGTTTTAATGTGGAGTCATTGGAGTGGGGTCGTCGTTAGAGGGTCGACCCTCCATTCGGTGCGGGTTCAATACTCGTCGACCTTGACGTATGTGGTAACGGTTTGAATTGGTCATTGGCTACATATACAATGTTTCATATATTAATATATGTCGTGACATGTATGAGGGGTGGCGGGTTCAGCCTGCCCGTTGCCCATTTTTTTTTAATTTAACAAATTATTTAAAAACTTTTGACCAGATTTTAAGGGTTACTAGGAAAATTAAGTAGGAAACAAATTTTCCCATTCTGGTATCTTGATTCTATGCGTCATGATTCTACCAAATTGTGGCCTTGTTAGTGACTACCACTTGGCTTAGTTTAACCAAAAATTTGAATGTGAATATCTTTAGCATATGAACTCATATTTGTGTGTTGTTCATACTGTTGGAATCAGGAAGACAAACACTATGATTTGGTCATGTTTTCACTTCGATCTGATGAACTTGATTTTTGAGATTTTTCAAGGCTACTTCTAAATTTCGAGCGTGTCTGGAGCCACCTAGATCAATTGGATCCAAAGGAGAAGCCAGGACATATGAATAAGTAGACATGGATTTGGAAGAAATGATGATTGTTAGAGGTTTGTCTTTTTATTTCCATAGAATCAAAACTAGAAAAGACAATCTCAAGAAACACATGTGGGGCCCTCAAAGTAGAAAATAGTCTTGAACTCCTTCATGGTCTCACTAAAGAAATATGTACAATCCCTCTCATAGAGCATGTTAGAATACCTTGTCATCTTGGAAGATATCTTACTTATTAGGATTAAGATCATTTACTCATATTACACGATTTGTGTAGACTATCTTTAGGAAGTCCTTAGGGTCCTTATGTAAGATCCAATCACATTGAAACAACTAATTTTTTCAATCTCTAAGTGTTTTCATATTATTTTCCTTAATCTCATTTTAAAATATAATTAGAATATGATAATATTGTAACTGCTTAGTGGAGCCCCAATAATCCCCAAGGGAAGTTGCTAATGTAATCTATAAATGATGTAAAACTCCTAGTAAGAAGGATGTTTGAATTTGTGAACTACTTTACTTTTGAAGTTTTAAGTCTTTATTAAAATTTTGTAGAGTTCAAAATATAGGATCTAGGAAGCTAGATTACTTTGTATCTATTAAAAAATAATATTGAGAAGCCTAGAAGCCCACTGCCATAATTGTGACTCAACAGACATTGTGATTGTGCTTCAAACTGTTCTCAAGTGTTTTCATTTATGTGTGCATTTTATTAGATTGTTACTATTAGCTAACAAACTATTTCGTGAAGTAGATAGTTTTTATCACATTGTTACTAATTCTTTATTATTACATTCTTTTATGAGAACTTATTAGAATATAGACTAAATATTCTTTATTTTCTCTAATAAGTTAAACATTCTAGTGGTAGGAAATCATCTAACTATTTTCTTGATTAAGCTATTGTTGTATTTAGTAGCTCATTTCTTCTTGTCATTATATATATTTTAGCATTTGGGTAGTTTATAATAGGTTTATTTATACAATTAAATATATATAGATTATCTTTCATTCTCCTTGATGTGGAAATCATTAATTATCTCACAATATTAAACAAAACAAGCATGGTTTCCAACACAAAATCCTGATGAGTCTCTTATCCCAAACAAACAAAATCCTAATGGGTCTCTTATCCCAAACAATGTGAGTTCTAATCGGGACCTCATACCAAAGAGAACCTTTGTAATTGTTTCTAGGTCATTAATCCTTGTCAAAAATACCTTACATGCCAACTAAAATTTGTAGTAAAATTCTTTAAAAAACACCTAAAATCCTAATTATTCTGAAAAGCATGAGGCCTTAGTGAAATATGTGGTGATAATAGGCTTCCTTTTGTCAAATATTAGTGGGAAGAGAACATTTTTTGTTCAATTTCCATATTGTGTTTTAGTTTATAAACTATTTCTCATCCTTCTGATTCTCTTAAACAAAATTAATTGAAATTCTCTTATTTTATGTTTGCTTAACATTTTACATTCTTCTTTCAAAACATTGACCTTCTTCCTCTGTTGAACCAATTTATTGATTATTGTTGCATTATGGGAAGTGCAATTGCATTCATTGTCTTTAACCTTAAAATTCATTGACAAGGAAGAAACCTCATTGCCTTAAATTCCCTCTTCATACCTTCTCTAGGTCTTGTGGATCTCAAAAGGTACTAGTAATGCATTGTGTCCAAAATTGTAATATATAGGAACTAGAATAATTTTTTACCAAACTAAGCAAAAACATAAATATGTAAAGGAGTTACGATCATTATAAAACTATGAAGTTGTATTTCCATATACTTTTCTCCTTTAGAATGAAATTTCTCTCAATAACAAATAAAGATTCAGGTCTTGAAAGTAGACATGCATAAGGTGATACTTGATATTTCCAAAATGATAAGAAATTTATTTGGAGTGAGATAATGCTTAGAAAACATAATCATAGGTCTAGGATCCCATGAAACTTTCCAAAGAATAGTGTCCAAAGTTATGTCAAATCCCATCTCCTTTTATTAATTATACTTTGTGGGACACCAACTTAGTAGAAATACCTACAAACCATATTCCAAATGTATATATTAAAAAAAATAGAAATATACTTACCTAATTGGTTTCAAAATTCCTACTTATATGCCAATTTCCATTGCAAAGTCTAATATGGGCTAGATCATAAACCCACATTGCCCATGATAATCCATTGTATTTAATTCAAAGGTATGAGAAGGAGTGAATTCCCACATGTGAAGGGGATGGGATGTTTTCTTTGTAGCTATTTGCACTACCATTAAGCACTAGGATAAGGGAGGTTGACATAAAAATTTCTTAATGTTGAATATATTCGACTTAAAACCATGAGATCACTCAATTCCATGAGACAAATACTTATGGCATGGTATGATGTATGAACCCCTATTTATTTCTATAATTCCTTGGCCTATCTTTTTGGCTTCTTTAACTAATGAGCTGGAACCCAATATTAGCTCCCATACTACTTGGAAGAACCAAAAAGTAAGAAACTTTATTTAGAATAAAAGTATTCTTATTGTTTTGGGTAATAATTGATGCAATTTTATTGTTTATAGGGATCAGATTTTAGACCATCAAGTTGATAAAAATGCTTGAATCCTATATTGCAGTTAAGGAGTGCACATTGTAGTTAAGGAATTCACATTGCATTATTTTATGATAAGAAAGCCTTATAATAAAATAGATACCTCCACTTGATTATTAATAGCTATTCCAATACATCAGGTGAACGTCTCTTAAACTTTCCCTTCAATACTTGGTAAGGTCGCCGACTCCTACCACCCCATGTGACAGTTTGTTAATGATTGATAATTAATTTATTTGGAAAATTCAAGCATTAAAACCTTTTGTGTAACACCCTATGATTAATTTTAAATTATTTAACTTATGAGTCTTTGAAAGAATTATGATGAGTATAAGTTATTTGATGCGATAATGTGATTTGTTTAAATAAGAAAATGAGAAGTTTGTATATTGTTAGTTCTCTTATAGACAAAAGGGAAATTGTTTCAATGGTTGAGTGATTTAAGTATTTGGATATGCTTTATTTTGATATTTTAGTTTGCATTTGATTTAGCTTTACAAATTTTGCAATAGTTGAAAAAAGATATGGGGTTTTAGCATTTTGGTTTGCATAGTTAATATTCCACCATTTGGGATATTGATTAATTTTTTTTATGTGAAAAGTGTGTTGTTTTACAAAATACGGTGTTTTAAGTGGAATTGTATTATCTTATCTTGATCTTAGGATTTGATAGTTGTTTCTTGAGATAAAGTGTTAAGGCTCATGTTGTGGTAATCTACGAGGATCTCATAAAATCAGTTGCATAGGTGTTCAAGTGTTATCGTTAGTATTCAGAGACATCGTTAATTCAGTTCAGTTTCGATAGTTTTGAAAGTGTCAGTTATGGATTAGGTTGTTCAGGTAGTGTTTATGGTTTTTCACGGCGTTCAATTGACATGGGTTTGTACCTAGCTATCGACTTGCTTTCATCGATAGTTCTGCCAGGATTTTCTCAGCAACATGTGTTTGTCGTTCGCCTCACAGGATTTGGGTTTCGACGCAAGTTGATCATCGACATGTTTGTGTCATCTGTTGCAGAGGTTCGATATGGTTCGTCAGGTTGTCATCACAACTATGGATTAGTGTCGACGATATGCATTTGGTTTTGTCACATTGTGACAATATGTTGTACATGAGTTTTTAAAAAATTAAATGTGAACCCCAATCTAATACACATAATCATAAGTCCAAACCATTGCATTAAATCTATTGCATAAACCTAAGTTCTACATAACAAAACCATAATATAACTCTTGGCCTAAATTTTAATTACAAACAAACCATAAACAGTCACCTCTGACCGCGTAGGTAGCCTAACTGCATGGGAATTGATGTGATCAAAGAATTGATAAACCGTCAAAGTGTTAAAAATCGTGGGGTTAATAGTCAGTTGAAAACCGCGTCGGAAGGTCGTGTGAATGGGTTTGGATAGACTGCGGAGTTTTCAACGTAGCATTGAAACTGTCAGAGGTTAGCTGCTAGATGGAACTGCTGGACAGTTGTCATATGCAGGCAGTTAACGAAGCCATTGCCAGAACCACCAGGGGAGACCACTAGGTGGCAGTCAGGTAGTCGACCGCTCGGTGTTCACATGGAAGCCATTAGCCTCCGCCCAGTTAGCCTGACCGCCTACAGTTATGGCTTATCAGAAAGTTATTTTTGGGGTTTTATATGGTTTTGTTTGTTCAAACTAATTCGATGACCATGCATCTACCCTAGGTGGCACTAAACAACAAGACCAAACTCTTAATCCTATGCAGACTCAACCAAATTCATTTGCAAATAAGCATAAGGTGGTTTTATGTACTTGCAAGCCCTTAAAAGGCTGATTTTCCTTCATTGATCGACGGAGAGTGGTTTTGACTTTTGTTTGCAAATTCTGGAGGTCATAGGCAATTTTGTTTTCAGTGTGACAAGAGCATCCGGAGTCAGAATTAGGAACCGTGATAGGAGTTGGAAAGTTGTTTCAGAGGGCTATCTGATGACAGTGATTAGAAGTTCCTGCATGCACATTCAGACTGATCAAGTCTCTGTGTAATCGACCTCATCTATTTCAATCCTAATAAAGCGGTCGCCCATCTTGAAAGCGGACCCAGGGACATCCTCCATTAGGGACAAACTCCGTAATCAATTTTTTTGTCTGGTATTGCTGTGCTTTTACTGTTTTCACTTCTGTTATGCATCTATATTGTATTTAATCAATTGTCATAAAGTCTTCTTCTCAAGCAGTTTTCCTCGATTTCTGTGCTTTGAGCTAACATTCAAATCATTAATGGTTAATCAATTCTACATCAATTTAAGTCTATGATCATTTTCAGATCATGTGGCATGGTGGAACACATAACTTGGTGCATATATTAGTGGCATTATACATGATTGTGTTTATATTTGTTCAAAACTACATGGTGATTACTTAGAGCTTTTTTAGAGAATGATTTGAACATGATTGACATAACCCTTTTTTCCACATTATGTCAATGAGAGGAACACAATGTAAACCTCCTTCAGTTATTGGCTTGAGTGTAGATCTTATCCTCCTTGTCTATGATAAATTAGTATCCTATCAATCCCACAAAATTGGCATCCTGAGCATCCATCACTCCATAAGTGTACAACCTGTCACCCAATATATAACATCCCTTCTTCTTGGTAGTAATGGAGGTCAAAATTCTAGAGATGATCCTTCCTAAGGATATCAACTAAATATGTCTAATAATTGAAGAAGTTTCATAAATTCTCATGGTCCTAGGTGTCCAGATACATGCCCCAGATCTAGGAAAGGTCTAATTAGTGATAGCCTCTAGAAGGTGAGAGGAGGGAGTTAGAGAGTTAGCTTAGTAATACTAGTGAAATATCGCTAGAATAATATTCTCTTGCATCTCAAATGAATCCAGTTTGTCTGTAACTCAGGGGAAGAGGAGAACTAAGGGATTCGAGGATTCGAGGAGAGAACACACTACATATGAGGTATAATTCCTTATGTATTTTTCAATGATATGAATGCAATATAGTTTCCTTCTCCATTTCATGTCTATGCATGTGAGAAACGTAATTGGTTTATTATATTGGGTTTATGTTGCATGCTTACTTGCCTTCCATGAAGGAAAATATCATCCTTGTTTATTTGTGCTTGTGTGTAGGGGTTATGATCAAGAAGATTGAGCGAGATATTGGGATAGTAGTAGTTTTCCAACTACAAGAGGGGTCTACAAACTACAACATCCTACGAGGGTTTATTTTTGATCATTTATATATTTTTCTCTATTATTTGTAAGGTTGATTATGCCATTACAACTAAGATATTAGCTTGATAATTTCACCCACTATATGACAGATTCGAAGGTGGGATGTATGGAGCAATAATTCATTTTCCTCTGTGTGATTTTATAGCTAACATAACTAGCGACTCCACTAGGGACAAATCCCTGTTGAATTCGTTCTCCTTCTTTCTTTGTGTTCCTTTGCTATTGACTATTTATGAGTATTTGTCTCTTGACTTAAAACTTGTTTGAGCTTATTATAGGCTTGAAATACTTTGTATTGTTTAGATATGAGTTCTTTTCTTCTTAAAATTTTGATTTGGAGGGCAGTCACTCCCTTCTTTGAGTTACAATGTGACTGTAATAGCTAGTCACTTCCAAGAAGTTCCCTTGTTTTGACTCAGACTCAACATGATCCTTGTTTGAGAGTGATGACCTCTCAAAATTGAATTTTACATTAGGGTTTACTTCAGATATTTCTATTATAGCATTAAATTTATATCTTCCTATATATGATTGATTAGATTTGGTTTGAATCTGATTTGTACCCTTCCTCATTTGTGAGATCAAGTTCATTTTTTACAACTTTTCTTTATTTGCACAGGGTTGTATTTTCTAATTGATTACTTCCCACAATGATTGATCTTTCTATTTTTTATTTGACATTGAGAACCTGATTTGAATTGTTTTGTTAGTTTTTGTGACTTGTTTGATTATTTCAGTTATGATGAAACTCGATATGTATGGCATTTTAGATTGTGTTACTTTTCTAGGGTTTGGATTTTTTCCTTTGTATCTCATTGTAGGAGTGTTTTTACTAGCTACAAATTAAAATTTATTTTGTGTGAGTTTTCTAATTGTGAAGTGTTTTAAGCCATAGTCCATACTTTTTCCTTTCAAAGCCATAGTTTCAATCTTTTGAATGTTTTTTGGTGCCCTTTCTTTGGAATTTTGAGAGTGTTTAATTTGATTTGTAATTTGTCTAATGGATTACGTTTTTATGTGAATTTTATGAATATCAAAAGATAAGTGAGAGGGGCTATGAGGTTTTTTCTTGTTGCTTGGAAAATGAAAGAAATAATCCACCCTTCCTTAGCTAGTTTTCATAGAATTGGAAAAGAGATTGCACTCTTCATTTAGTTTGCACATTGAATTGGTATTGAGTCTCTTTACACACCATCTCATTTGCACTTCACACCCTTTATTAATAAACAACCTTAAAATAAATTCTAATAAAATTTTATAGACATTTTTGGTTATAACACGCCAATTAACACTAACCTAGGGCTACAGAACCTTTAAATAGGTTGCAGAGGACACTCTTCAACGTTGAAAAATTGCAACTATAGTCAATAGTGAGTGAAAATCTATTTTCACATTAGATGCATACCAGAAATATCCTCTCACATAGGATTTAAGCATGTGGTTGCAACAAGAATATGTGAAGTGATATCCCCACTCCATGACTATTTTTGTTTGTTCGAACGTGTGTGTTAATAGGGATATTTTTGAGGGGTGTACAACTCACTTTGAGAAATATATCACAAGGTATTAGGCTCAGATACCCTAACTACACATATGGTTATAATCACATGTGTTCCACTAGTTATTT
Organism: Pinus taeda; assembly: GCA_000404065.3. Taxonomy (NCBI): domain Eukaryota; kingdom Viridiplantae; phylum Streptophyta; class Pinopsida; order Pinales; family Pinaceae; genus Pinus; species Pinus taeda. The sequence goes on from APFE031462162.1 coordinate 74,298, forward strand.
GATCAATGAGAGGAACATAATGTCAACCTCCTTTAGTTGTTGCCTTGAAAGTAGGTATTCTCCTCCTTGTCTATGTTGAATTGGTATTCCATAGCTTCAACAAAATTGGCATCCTATGTACCCTTTTCTCCCTAAGTGTGTGCATCCTATCACCCAATACACAATATTCCTTCTTCTTGGGAGAAATGGAGGTCAAAATTCTATAATTGGTCCTTCCCAAGGAAATCAACTCGACTTGTCTTATCTTGAGTTGGATGAGGGCCAATAATTTAAGAAGTTTCATAAATTATAATGGCCATAGGCATCTATATACATCCTACTAGATTTAGGAGAGGAATATTTAGTCAGACCGTCTCAAGGGTGAGAGGAAGGAATCAAAGAATTAGCTTAGTAATGCTGGTGAAATCTTGCTAGAAAAGTGTTCTCTTCCATCTAAAATGAGCCAATTGTTTCCATAAGTCGAGGGAAGAGGAGAACTAAGGGATCACAGGAAAGCACATGCTACAACTGAGGAATAATTCATTATCTATTTTTTCTATGATATGAATGCAAGATAGTTTCCTTCTCCATTTAATGTCTATGTACATGAGAAATTTGATTAAGTTATTGTATTGGGTTTATGTTGAATTCTAACTTTCCTTCCATGGAGAAAAATACAATCATTATTTAATTCTTTTTCTGTATAGGGTTTCAGATAATGAAGCTAGATCTAGATCTCTGAATAGGAAAAAGTTTTCCAACTGCAAGGGGGGTATACAAATTAGATCCACCTATGAGATTTTGAGGTATGATCATTTATCCATTTTTCATTTTTATTTGTATGGTAACTTATGGCATTAGAACTAGGAGATTAACTTGATTATTTCACCCATTTTCTGGCAAATCGTGAGGCAGGATTTGCAGAGAAACAAGTCCTTTTCCTATGTGTGATTTTAGGGATAATAATGGTGCATGAATAGTAAGGCTTCATCAATAATATTGCAACTACAAACATATAGAGAACTAATTTATAATATTATTATTAACCCTTTTTATTTTTTTTGCTTTCATGATTATTAAAAAGTGTGACCTTTTCTTTAAGTAAGAGTAGGAGGCTTTATTTATTCATATACAAAGTAGGTTAGATACATACTAAGAGGTCCCTAAGTGATTGGAAAAAATCCTTACTATTTCAAAAATAGGTTTTAAATATATTTGGTACATCCAACAAGATAAACATAAAAGAGATTAAAACAACCAAATATACCTATGAATTTTTAGGATTATTAGTTTGTTGATCTCAATAATTATATAGACATATAATGTGTCCACCCTCCCTTCCACCCCATTAAGGATTCTTAGGTTATGGGTGAGTTATGTTCTAGACCTGATCTCCAAGGTTAGTTATGAAGATCGGGTTAGTAAAAACCTCAATTATGCAAGTCTGCAAAATCTAACTCTGATACCATCATCATAGTCAATTCATTAGGATCTTTCCAATGATATAAAATTTATCTCAATTTGAGTTCCAAATCAAAAGTTATTCCCATTCATTTTTGACCTATTAAAAGAGGCTATGTCATCACATCGCCCACATGGCACCCACATGGACTCCATCAGGCTAGCTTGATAGTGACACACCATCTTAGCAGGTCCCAAAGTTCTTGGTCCACATCATACAAAAATGGTTGCTCATAGGAGGTAACAAATCACTAAGGAGATCGAATGGTGGGAAGTCTCTCATTAGCAGGGTTCCCACCCTAGAACTACGATCATATCATCTCCTCATCATCGAGATATTCTAAATTCCCTTTATTCCCACCTTAGTCGAAATCACTAACACTCAAAGACCTAAGAACCGTGGCTTCACTTGATTATATGGGATGCTTGAGGTGGAGCCCACTAGCCCATGTCATCTTAGTATATTAATGTTGGCGTTACTTGCCTCCTTCTACTCCAATATCAATTGGAAAATACTAAGGTCTGAGACCAGATATTTGTGTTTCAATTTGGTTACATAGTTCCATGAGCTCAAACCTCCATATGATTGACACCCTTCTTGCCACCATCACCCATTCAAAGGGTTGTCAACATACAAGGGAAATTGGTGGTGAGAAATAGGAAATAATAGGGTTCCACACTAGAACCATGGCTAAATCATCTTCATTCCTTATCAGTATCATATATTGTAAAACTTAACAATGTGCAAATCTGTGGTAGAGGGTGATGGTTGGTCTCACTTCTCCAATCACTCATAGTCATAGAAGACCCCAAACTTGACAACAGTTAAAACACTGCCAAGAAAAAAACTATAAATTATAGACATAAGGGAGGAAACAACTCTAGCCCACTCTCCATCGGTCTAGTCTAGGTGTGCATGCTAGCTTGAAAATTTGTAATGTAGCTCCACGACCCATTCTATATCAGCTTTCCCTTTCCAAGGATACCTACTTGTGTACCACAATGAATGGAGTTTAAAATACCAAAATTATGCAAAGTAGGCCACTAACATTTAGTAGTATATCTAGAAGCATTGAGTCTCTTAACATATTGCATAGGGTCGCAACCCATTCAAAGGTAGGCTTACCTTCTATCTCTTTATGTTATGAACATCTAATTATTGAAGATTATTAAAAACCATAGTTTTAGGAATAAAGAAAGTGCACAAAAACTCATATCCTATCACAAGGTTCATAAGGTAAACATCCACAACCATAATTCATGTATATGTTTAGCTTATAACATATAAAATAGCCCACAGATCATGAGTCTCACAACAGATCCATGATGTTACTAGTAATTGAAATCATAAACACACATAATAGAAAGAAATGATTGTAAGAACAAACCTCACGCATCCAAACATGAATATATAAGATCATACAATAGTCATTAACACAGGGGAGTTGTCATAGCCCAAGATTCAAATATGAATAACCTTTATACTTATCTGAATATATGATAATGTATGGCAATTGAAGGAGGGACGTTCGCTCTATACCCAACCATAGGAAGTTACAATAAAACTTTCTTGAAGCTACCACTCCTAAGGTGGATCCAAAGTTTGAGGGGATGCCTGCTCAGGGAAAATCGCACCAAAGATTGGTAGATATCCACGAGATGGAGTTCAATGTCCTAGTGGTTTAATAACTACTCTCTAGAAGTAACCACCAAAATGACTCATCCAATTCTCTAAGTTCAATCACAGGGCTTCACCCATGGTCCAGATGGGCTATTGCTAAGATCCATGAGATTCAATCCATTTTTCAAGTGGTTTATCAACTACATTTTATGGAAATCATTGAATTGGTATGTAGTCCATTGTCTAGGTGGCTTAACAACTCTCCAGAAAGAACCATAATGGATTAGATTGCCCTGTCCAAGTGGTTTACAACTAAATTTTCATATCAAGAACCATAGTGGTTTTTATTCCATTGTCTAGGTGGTATAAAAACTCTTCAGCAAGCACCAAAGTGGCTTAGATTTCCATGTGCAAGTGGTTTAACAACTATACAACAATCACCATAGTGATTCAGTCATCCACTGAGCTTCCCATTAACCGCACAGAATTAAATAGATAGTCTAATGGCCTCAAAAAACATCAATATAGGGAATACTGCCCCAAATCATCAAGCATTAGGTTCAGTCACAACTCCAACACTACTCCTTTTATTTTTCTCATGTAGTCCCTTGCATTCCACTTTATATTCTCTACTTCTCCAATCTCCCCTCCTCTATGTTGACCACTATCTTTTCTCTTGAGGAAATGACTCTCCCCAACCTGAATCTCTGAATTGGTGGGGGGGGGGGGGGGAGGGGATGGATGTAGTCCTCTGCCCATATGTCCAATCCCTTCTCTTCAATTTATATCAATGTTAGTGGTTGAGTAGTTGGGAATGGTGTGAAGAATTTAATGCGGTTGAATATGGTCTGATCACGCCATGAAATAGGCCCTCCCCATTAATCTTTAGATAGGCATGTCTCCTCCTCTAGTTAGCCACCAATTAATTTCACATTAATTTTCATGTGTTCAAAATCAATTGTGTTCACCAATCTTGGATTCCATGTTGGTGCTTACATAGTTATATTCACATATATGGGGTGAAATGAAAAAGGGATGTTACATATACCGTCTCCCTTGAGTAGGTTGTCTAGGTAAGCCCGTCACTTCTTAAATAAAAATAATTGATTTCAAAACTTATATTTAGAACTAGATCTATCATGACTAGCGTCATATTAGAGAACAAAAGAAAAATGGATAATTTTCCTTATTACAAAGGTGATGGGATATCTATAGCACCTCTAGTTGGAAAAATTAGTTTCTCATTTGAAGTTGTGTAGCCATGAGTTTGTCTACAGCGTAAGAATCCAAGACAAGTGTCTAGGTAGCATATCTCTTCTTTGAGAGAATCATACTTATTGTCCAACAAATAAAGGGTGTATAGAATGTATTCAAAGAGAGGGTAGTTTTGCTAAATATGTTGTCTCTACTATGAGTAGCCATCTTCATGCAATGGAAGTACAATCAATATTTTTTTTTGTTAGGTAGTTCAACAATGAGAAATTCCTATGTCTAAGGACATGCTCTCTAGGTCTATGTCCGTCTTCTAGTTCCTCTAATTGATGCATATTTGTTCGCTTATGCCTAGAATCAAACCCCTTTACTAAATTCCTGCTATATGTAAGCTATATATGGGTGTGTGGAGGTGCTAGGGATTTTACCATTTTTTCTAAGCTTTGGTTGCCATTCATTGCATGTTTCCCTTGGTGAGGCTTCCCCTATCCACACCCTTTTATATTTTTGTTTTTAGGTTCACTAAGGTACCTAGAAATGGTCAAGATAGCAATGGAGGAGGAATGCATGCTTACATGAACCTCTAATGGAATCTTCTCAAACAATGGGAAATGGAATCTCTTTCCTTCATTTTAGTAGTTGTATAATATCCCCTAACCAAATGGCTAATGATGAAATAATAAAGCTCATGTTGCTTCCATAGATCCTCTCATGTGGCATTAATCATTTCTCTAAGTGTGATGTTTTGTTTGATGACTAGGAGTTGATTGATTTTGCACTACTTCTTTGAAAGAACAATGAGATGAAAAACATTTTTTTCCTCGACCCAGAACCCCTCCACAAAGAAATAATATTAGTAATGAATTTAATCATTTCAAATTTTGAAATCAGATAGGGTGCACCCTTTTTCCAACTATTGAGTAGAGAAAATCAACCTATGTTATGTCACTAAGGCCCCCTCCTCTACTTGTGCACAAAAGTTGATATATCTTGCTTTAAAGTGATAGTGAGGCTAAAGAGGTTTTTACAAAGACACATATAACCCTTCTCTATCTAAGTCAAATATTGTCTTAATGAAATTTTTTCAAGCAATCAAGGAGCATTGTTCCATCTTCTGCAAACATTTTGTCAAATTGTTGGCATCTATCCCCCCAAGTGCCCCTTCAATGCCTTCCAAACTAATGTGATGGCGGAATCACTTGCATTAAGATCATGTGAATATAAATCTTAATACTAGATAAAATGCCACTTCACACCACACATAACCCCTTAAGAAAAATGGTTTCCAAAAGAGTTTTCTCCAAATCTCTATGTTACAGTTTGTTTAGAATACTTAAAAAAACTTATATGACACTCTATAAACATAAATCTACCTATAACATGAGATTGTATAAAATAATTCATATAAGCAATATTTTAAAACTTTTACTACAATAACAGAAATAACTACAAATTATAAAAATAAAGTGTACATAGGATTTCTTTCCACCCTATTTTTATTAACATATTTCCTTAAACCTTAAATAAATAAAAAAACACAAACAAACAAAAACTTAAGCACATCTTTGATAATCTCCAAAATCCCAAAATGTAACCAAAATCTCCATGACTCTTCATGTAAACATTCAAAACAACTACCAATGTTTTTTTTCCTAATTATTACCACCATCAAACCCTTCATAAACTATGCACATTGCCATATGCGTCCATTGTATTCCCACTAAAGGAGAGTTGCAAATAAAATACTATAAAACATATCATAAAAAACGGGATGAATGTTTCTTTTTATTAATATTTAATTAATATTTTAATTCCAAAATTAGAAAAAGGAGAGATGATTATTTTTCTTTGAAGTGGATTTTTTTCTTTCCCAGGGAAAAAAAGATGTATTTTCTTAATCTAACAAAAAGAAATTGTTCCTATGCAATTACATCAATAGAATCTAGAATCTTTAGAAAAAACACAAATGACATTAGAAAAAGTACATTAATATACATCAATAGAATCTAGAAACTTTAGAAAAAACACAAATGACATTAGAAAAAGTACATTAATGTAGAGATATGTGAGTCCATCATTTTCAAGAGAGAAAAATTATATTAGAAAAAAGATAATACATATGGTACAATCATGAGATCACTAAGAGGTCTGGGTCCAAGTAAAACTAAGAGGAATTAAATATGGACCATCTGCTCAACAAGGGGAGAGCAGATGATCCCTCAATGAAAGCATGAGTTTGATAGAGCACCATGATAGTCCATGCAGAGTCAAAAAGAAATTACAAAAATAGCTTAGGTCGAGATGCAGAGTCAAAAAGAAATTACAAAAATATGTGTGATTATCAAAACATGTGCCATGCAGAGAGAAACACAGTAAAACAAACTAAACAAAGAATCTGTTCAGACCACATGCTTGCCTTTGGACCTTGATGAGACTGTTTGCTTCTTGTGAATTCCATATTGGTCTACTATTTCCCAAGAAACATTGTTACCCATCTTTCCCTCCATAATGAAACATCCATATGAACGTGTGTCTTGCTGAACAGATTCTTCCGCTACGTTATGGATAACATGGCCTTTGTGTTGCATTTCATCTGTCGGGAAAGGAAGGAAATTGGGGAGGAAGATTGGGTGTCAGAACCACCCAGGGAACTGGAGGAAGTGGAGGATAAGGGAACTGGTGGAAAGTCTATGCCAAAGCTTCTGGAGAGATGGCAAAGCGATTAGCAAATTTGACTATAATGACCGTTTCCTTCTACCATTTTTATTTTCTCTCCTTCTCAAGCTAGATCCAAAGTCCACAAGTGGCAAGCCAACAAATTCCTAACATCCAAATGACCATCTCCCAGATGTCTCCTTTCCTCACATTCTAGGGAAGCAACTTTACCGTAGCTGTGAGCAGGTTTAATGAGCTCTGTGCATTCATCAGTCAAAGGAATTTGAGAAGGAAGCACGTGGCCACGTCCTCCTTGTTTAGTAGACAGAGGATAACAAAGCGTTATGCAGGGAAGTGTCAGGAAGGACGTGAGAGTAGAAGAGCCAAACCATAGCGAAGTTGAGCATGAAATGCGGCAGGGAGGGATGTGAGGTTGGTGAATTAGCAGGGACATAAGGAGAAGTGCGTGAATTAACTTATGCATTAGAGCGGAGGAGTGGGATATCTCAAAGTTGATTTAATGCGAATGAGCTACACGGTTTGAAATTACTCTCATAGTTGTAATCTGGAGGCAAGTTAAGGCACATGGACGATACTTGGAGCTTCCGAGCATGTCAAGGGTTAATGTTGGCCTGCCTCAACTGACAAGACTTCGCTGCCAATGTACCACCCGGATTCAGGATATGTGAGTCCATCATTATACAAAAACTAAAATATAAATTGTAATGGATAATGATAGGTTCATGATTTTATTTTGCAATATGGCCATTCTATATTATTAAAATAATTTAGGTTCTTCATTCCATCCCAACTCCAACTTTTTAGAGTCCATTTGCAGCATTGTTTCTATTAATGTAAAGATGATACATAGATGTATATGAGAAAGATATTAGTAGATGAAGAACTTCATTTTACAAGTGTCATAATTTAAATTTCTTAAGAGAAATTTCTTTGCACATACATTACATAACTAGTGCTGAGTCTCCTAAATTTTCTAATTGAGTTACACCAAATTTTTGTGCTAGTTTCATAGAGTTGTCAGTATTTTAGTCAATTCGATCTTTAAACGAAATATTATGATCTAAATATAATTATAGATGCCTCTTGAATCTCCCTTAGAAGGGCTCCCTTGTGATGCACCATGGAAAAATGTAGAAACAATATCCTTATTTATTGCCACTTCATCTTGTATGTGAGAGATGGATTTCCTATATTTGTGGGTATACATTTAAAATATTTAATGATTAGAAACCACATTTGGGGGGAAGTGTTGCTTTGTATTTAGATAATGTTCTATTTCTAGTATTATTTTATTGTTTAAGGGAATTTTTGATCAAATCCTCCACATTATTAAGGGATATGTACTTAACTCTTTCTACCTAAATACACAAACCTATTTCTTGAATTAGCCTCCATAATTCTATTTTCCAAGAGCCTTTGAAAGAGAAAGGGATTTTTTAGGCCCCATCCTTGGTTGGATTTTGGCAATTTTGTCCTTTACCAAGAAGACAATGCTATATGTTTTTTTTAAGTCTCTAGGCTAGATAAAATTGTTGTAAAGCTTCCTAATGGTTTCCAAAAAACCTTTTGGGACTTGAGAAACTAATATCGAATAGGTTGGAATTTTTCTAAGAACTAAGTTTACCAAAACCAAGTGAGTTCCGCTAGACAGCTAACTATTGCAATAGGTGTTTATTTTCTTCTCCAGTTTATCAACCGCTACCAATCACATTTTTTATGTCTTTGGCTTAAGAAAGACACCCAAATATTTTAGACTATTCTAGATTAGTCATCTTAAAGAAAATGTCTAAGTAATAAAATTTTATTTTCCTTCTTAGATATGATGCATGAGTTCATCATCAATTTTTCCATATTAGTGACCATGCTTGTTGCTTCACAAAATAAAGCCATGATACCTTTTGAATTTCTCAATGACCATTCTGATACCTTCACAAAAATTCATAATGTTTTCTACAAATAGTAGTTTTATGATATTACATAATATTGCAATAGGTACCTTTTATACCACCATTTCCTTTTACATCCTTAGTATCATACTTAAACCTTTAATTAATAAAGCAAAAGGGCATAGGAGATATTCTTTTCTAAGGCCTATTCCTAATCTAAAGAAAGGTGTTTCCACTCCATTTAATAATACAACCAAATATATTAAGGAAAGACAACCCATTATCTAGGAAAAATTGAAACTACCTAAATGAATTAAAATTAGTATAATTTAATTATTTTTCCTTCCCTCTAAGAACCCAAATTTTAAGAAATTTGATTTCAAAGAATATTTTCAGTCTTCTAGCAATTACACTTGAGATAACTTTATATATTTAATTTCATAATGAGTTGGGTTAGACTTCTCAAAGGTTGTAGTATTATCTGCTTTAAGAATTAATGTTGAGAATGTTGTATTGAATATTCCAAACAATTTTCTTTGAGTTCTAGTAGTATCCACAACTCTTTACAAATCTCCCTCTATAAAATCATAACAATAAAAGAAGAGTTCCACTAGTAGTCCATTAGATACAAGGCCTTTTATCTTTTGAAATCTCTATAGAGGTTGGTATAGTTATTCTTTCCCAACCTACTTTATCTTTTCCTAATTATCCTCCTCATTATGGTCCAAGAAATTTGATATCCTATTCAATTATACTATTGTATCATGTGTATCTTCCTTGAAGAGGAAAGAAAAATGTTATGCTCCTTTAAAAGCCATGTCCTTGAAATTGATAGCTCAGGTACCATCTACCTTATCAATTTTCCATATAGAGCTTATACTTTTTCTATAGTTGGCATAACTATGAAAAACATTTGTCTCCTCATCCCCATCATATAGCCTTAACGACCTACTCTTGGGCCTCTATTCATTTTCTTTCCCAAAATATTTTGCCCCATTTTATCTTCTAGTGCCTTTACTTCAAATTTCTGTTCCTCATTCATAAAACCTAAACCTTCCTATTGCATACCATCTCAAAGGGATCCTCTACTTCTATAAAAAGTCTATCATCCTTCAATTTTTTTTCTCTTTCCCAATTATCAACTACCCTTTTTTCCTCTTTCAAATTTTGTTGGAATTGAAGTAGGTTAGATACTCTTAAATTACCATTAAAAAGTTTCCAAATGGATTCAGTTTTCCCCACAAAATATTCCATTTTTAGCCACTTTAAATTTAAATTAATGAGACTTGTATGTTTCTCTATTCTAAGAGCCACTACTAACATCCCCATATTATGGTCAAAATGGCTTGCAATGGTGATGCATTGCTTGATACAAATTGATTTCATCAAGAAGGGTTTAGAATTTAATATCCTATCAAGTTTCTTCGAAACTCTAGCCCAAATCTCTTATTATTCCAAGTGGAAGATATTTTGGATGGGATAATATCCAAAATACTAGTTTCTACCAAATTTCTAATAAAATATGTCAAGAGAGGCTCAAGTTCAGCAATCATGTCTCATAAATATGATGCTCCTAAAGTCAAATTCCAGTCCCTCCTATGATAAATCCATTTTGAACATTACCCAATTTGAAAAATATATCTCAACGGTCCATCCTATCCGTATAAAGAACCATAAACATTCCACGATGTAATGTCTTTCCTTATATCCAAAAAGAGAAGGGAGGTGTATAGTCCAATAGAAAATGCACAAGAATTTATTACATTTATTTGCATTTCCCACCCAATCTCCCAATGGAATCAATAAAACAAAAATTCAATTTTCTAAGTAGCTTAGTGAGTTGATGAACGATATCCTACCCATCTACCACTATCTCTTGTAAACATAATAATAGAAGATTTGATATTGTCAACTAGTTTATTTGAAAATAATTTGAAACCCTTGAAAATATGACATTTTTTCTAAGAGAAGGATATTTATTTCACACACTTTACTTCCTAGGATGCTTATTTCAAAGTCACAAACATAAAAGAATTCCTTCCCCTTTGATTTATTTTGGGTATTTTCTCTTCTGAAAATCTTAATCCAGGTGCCACCTTTCCTATAAAATCAATTGTTCCTTTGCTTCTTTGTCTTAAAATTGTAATTCACTAATTCCAATGGAATGGAGTCCCACGTGCCCTTTCCATCTAGAGAGTGGTTGAGATTAGGGTTTGTAGTAGAACATTTTGAAGCTTGAATAGTACCTACACCCTCTACAATTCTTGGTATAAGAGGTGATGAATTGAGTTTTTTACACCAAACAAGATAGGTAGGAAATAACTTAGGTACTTTGGTTCTTAAGATCCAACTTCATTTATGAAAGTACAAAAAATATTTTATTCCAAGGAAATACTCTTATTCATACATTGAGACTAATAAGTCTTGCCCAAAATTGCCTTGTTATCCTTGTTGTTATTGACTACATCCTAGTTAGCTTTTTAAAACTATCCAATGCCTACGTTCTAAGCATTTTATATCAAAATCCTTATTTGAAGGTCCTTTAAGGTCACTTGAACCCCTACATATTCTTTCCTACATGTAATCTTGGATATTTTCAGTTCTAATGTCTCCAAACCTCTTGGGTTCTTCCTTGAAGCCCAAATCTTCTACATACTTGGATAATTGAATTTTGCAACAAGGTTCCCATAATAATGCCAACATATATAATTGAAATATATCCCCTCATACTCTAGATTGAGATGAAAAATATCAACTCCTATTCTAGTATCCATTGAATCTATTAGACCTTCACTCACCTCCAACCCTTCCAATATTGTAGCTATGCCATAATACTTGGTCTCTTGAACATATAAGTATACTTTGTAAAAATAAATAAATAAAAAATTCACTAAACTATTACCCTTTTTTTAACACCCCCTTGCACCACAAAATAAAGGAGAATCCTAGAATATGAACCCATACCAGGAGAATTTCCACATTAATTGATTGATAATCAAAGTCTATATGCCATTTCTTTGAGAATAAGAATTGAGATCCCCACTTCCAGTGTTGGTGCAATATTTTTTTGTAACCATCCTTCTACAAATATTAGGGTAAATGGAGAGGATTCCACCATTGGCTAAAAGATGAGTTTATTCCAATTCTTAAACTCCTCACTACTCATTCACTTTCTATGAAAACATCTTATCAGTGCCTAATCCCCCATTTCCATTATGTCATTAAGTTTAGTTTTACCACTTAGGTTTAGGATGATGACCTCGTATGACTTTTTGACACATTTACACCTCCTTGGATTTCCTGGGCCCTCTTAAGAATGAGGCCTACTACCCACAAATCCAAGGATTGGACACTACTCAATGGGTTCAAATCCAACATAGACCTAACAAAACCAAAACAGGGAAAACAATCCTGCCAACCACTAGCACAATTATGAAGGAAATCACTTTCTCAAATAGCCTAATTCAATTATTATTACTATTATTATCCAATTTTAAGGTCACGGCCAAGCCAAAAACCAAATTGGTGTATGAGACCCCTTTGTTTGTGGGATAAAGGACCCACCTCCATGCAACGATTTGACTGCTAAGTCTACGAAGGCATACATACTCTACCCACTCTAGTTTTGAACCTATGACCTCTTAGGAGGAAAGACATATTCTTAACCATTAGGCCCACTCAAGCTATATCAATAACCCCCTTGTTTGTGGGACAAGGGACCCACCTCCGCGCAACAATTTGACTGCTAAGTCTACGAAGGCATGTATACTTGGCATACATACTCTACCCCCTCTAGTTTTTGAACCTGTGACCTCTTAGGAGGAAACACATGCTCTTAACCGTTAGGCCCATATTCATATCATACTTGTAGTGAAATAACCCACAATCCTCCTATAAACATGTTTACAAAGTTGACGGAACTCTATAATTAAGTTCATAACTCCAATGTTGGGGTGATACACTGGATTGATTATTTAGAATTCCCATCACCCTATTCTTCACTAGTCTTAAGTTTCTATAACCTTATGCAGCATTTCCAAAATCATGATGATGACCACCTCTAGGGGCCGAGACTCTAAATGGTTTAGATTTTTAGAATCCCACAATACATAAAAATGACCTACAACTAGACCTAACCAAATTACTTGACCTTCTAATGGATCATCATTTTCACATACAAAATAAATCAAATTAAACTCCATTTAAGAATATCCCTATATATACTTCTACACTAAATTCAAATTCCCTGATAAAAACCTTTAATTTTGTCAATTAGTTTGATGAAATTTCCATCGTTCGTTTAAGTTTTAAAAGCCAATAACCAGAAATAACCCTTCTCTATTTAAAAATAAAAATTTAGATATTCAATTTTTTTAACCAAAATTTTACTTGATAATAAATACTTCAAACATTATAATAGTAAATAAAAAATTCATCCATTAAATATATGGAGGAGAATAGGCCCATCCTTAGTGAAAATCCTAAACTCTAAACTAAATAAAAATTTAGATATTCAATTTTTTTAACCAAAATTTTACTTGATAATAAATACTTCAAACATTATAATAGTAAATAAAAAATTCATCCATTAAATATATGGAGGAGAATAGGCCCATCCTTAGTGAAAATCCTAAACTCTAAACTATAAAATAAATTTTAAGTATAACATTCTTATCAAATTCATAAAATTATACATCTCTTTTGATTTAGGTAAATAATAGTATAACAAGAACCGCTGTGAAGCAACAAGTCCCTATCGGCAGTCCAACAACATCTTTGGACAACGGTTTCTATGGACAGCGGTTGCCAATTAGTCTAGCAACACCGGCAGTCCAGAAACATCTTTGGACAACATTTCTATGGACAGTGGTTGCCAATCAATCCAGCAAGGCCAACAACATCTGTGGGCAACAGTCCAGCAAGACCAACAACATCTGTGGACAGCGATTTCTAGTTTCTATTTCACAAGTATGATCTTGATATAGGATGCCTCTTATTTTTAAGAACAACAGTCCTTGCTTGAATTACAAGTATGATGCATTGTATATAGATTGATATGCTTTCTGCTCCTTGTTTCCCTCTGTAATTGATATATAGAATCTGATGAAAATTTCATAACCCATTACATGTTATCCAAGTATTATAAATCCTCTAGAAGCTCCCTATAGAAAATATCAGTACCCACGGATTTGTTATTTTGTTATCCGGTGTGATGGTCCCTATATCGAGAGAACACAGAACGCGTAACCTCGACCGCTAGGGAGGTAGAACCCATGATTGATAAGGTTCAACCCATGGTCTGTCCTAATGATGGATTAATGTGGCTTACTTCACCTTATGTTCCTAGCAAATTCATAGATACACCTAGCCATTCAACATACTAATTCATTCATGCTAATGAAACCTTATGAATAGATAGAGATGTGGGTAGTTCCAAATAAAGAGAATATAATCGATTGCTCCTCTGGTTGTTGATGCCTTGATTTATGGTTGACTCTTTCGATTTTGCAGTTCACAAGATCTGTTTATTCGTTATTGAGTGGTTGGTGTAATATTTGTTTAGCTTCGGGCTAACTGAAGAAAGCAGTTGTGATAGCAATGGAAAGTAACTCTTTCCACCAATTTCCCCTTCCTCTATTCCCTCCTTGATGATGCTAAATGAGCAAGCATTTTGACTATGTACATGGAGATGTGCTTGATATAACTGATTTCTATAAGTTCAAACACCACTGGAGGAACCAAAGAATCCCTGTCTTTTGAAAGACCATATCCGTCATTAGGGAAACATTTGTTGCTATCATGATAAAGTTACACGTGGGCACTTGGTATATGAAATGAAAGGCTAACATGAAAACAAGTTTGGCCTGCATGAGGAAAACAAGTGTGACATGTATGAGGATGCAATTGCAAAACAGGTGGCCTGGATGAATATGCAAGTGGCGAGCAGAGCTCTTTGGCTTCAGAGGCTGGTCGAGCATGCATGTAGATGTCCATACCTGGATAGGACAACTGGTCAGGAGATGGGCACATAAAAATTTATTTATTGTTTAATTAAATTAAATTTATATAAAATTGTTCATTAATTTTTTTTTAACACGAAGCATGACAGATTTATTACATGTGATGTGGAGCATGGTGCATGTATTACATGTGTTAATTTTGAGGTAATATCTGGATCAAGGCACATGTATTACATTTGTTGACTCTAAACAAATATCATCTTGCTAGGTTATAAGTACTCTTCAAGCCCATTATCCATACAAGAATAACATATTCTTCTTGGAAAAGTCTCAAGATTGCATGGAAATGTGCAAAGATTTGGGAGAGCTTTCTATATTTGTTGAATATTCAACTGGAATTTTAATGGACAACAGTTAATTGTTATGATTATTTACACAAGCAAATGCAGTTTCTAGCAGCAATTATTGATTGCTTTATTATGAAAATTCTGGCACAATTCTGGTGCAAGACATCTTGACTGAGTGGTTAGTTAGACTTTAGTGACAGGGCGTTGGTGCATACGACATGATTGTGTGCAGGGAACTTAGCAAGCATGTACCATGAACAAGGCCAAATGTAATTTGATTAGTAACAGGGGACTTGTGCAAAATATAATTGGAGATTTCAAGATGTGGTTTTGCATATGGTACATTGGTTTCTTCAGTTTTTAGGGATTATGCTGTATTGGATAACCTATTTCTCGTTTTGATTTTATGCTTGGCTTGTAATTGCAGTCTTGTCTTAATGCCAACTTAATGCACAAATATGATCAGTGTAGTTGCCAATTTTTATAACACAACCATAGTTGTAACAACAGGTTTGTTTGCCTCGTACAGTAATTTAGCAATAATCTACGAACAGGTGATAAATAAAGACTGGCTCATACAATGATTTAGCAATAATCTACGAAAAGCAGGTGAAAAATAAAGGTGCATGTAAGATCTGTTTTATAATTTAAGAAATTGATATTGGTAGGGGAATTATGAAAAAGCTATTCCTTGCTATAATGAAGTTCTTCAGATAGATCCAATGGCAGTCCAACATCTCTCACCTCTTCTATGGGATTGATAGTAAGCTAGTGTGTTATCGAATTCCAAATAGGCCTATTAATTATGATACGACATTACAGAGCTAGTAATAAGGTATAAGTTTAGATATCGACATTACAGAGCTAGTAATAAGGTATAAGTTTAGATATCAAAATACGCTTAGTTAGGATAATCATAGTAGGATAATCATAGTAGCAACTTTGATTAGAGTTATACGAGGCATTATGATTCAAGCAAGCATATTGTTCTCCGTTTTGTTACTAATAGTAATAGGTTAAATAGTCATTACTTACAGTATTAGTACTGTTAAGGTTATGATTACTAATAGTAATAGGTTAGATAGTCATTACTTATAGTATTAGTACTATAAAGGTTATTAATCAAATAGTAATAGGTTAGATAGTCATTACTTACAGTATTAGTACTGTTAAGGTTACTATTACTAATAGTAATAAGTTAGATAGTCATTACTAGGTTAGATAGTCATTACTTATGGTATTAGTACTATAAAGGTTATGATGATTAAAGCCTAGTAACCTGAACAAAGCTCGTTATAAGGTACTAATCATAATTAACTAAGAATTAACTAACATGATATAAGCTATAACAGGTATGGTTAATGTATTGTAACAGGATAAGCACTACCCATTAGAATTACATACTAGTACATAAAGTTGGACATGTATTCATTACATATAATAGGCAGGGGCTAATCTCATCATGAACATGATCTCACCTCATTTACGTAACTATTAGATATGTTTGTTCCAATGTGTTGCCTCATTTACGTAACTATTAGATATGTTTGTTCCACTGTGTTGTCTACAAGCATGAGTGTACGAATAGGAATAGAAGTAGTTAAAAGAAATTAACTCAGTAGAGTTTTTATACCATCACTGTCACTAGTTGCTTCCAGGGTATTGGATGCATCTCGAATGGGGCCTTCATACCTTGCATATCGGCTGAAGGCTTCTTTGATAACTTCCAATGGGGCCTTCATACCTTGCATATCGGCTGAAGGCTGCTTTGATAACTGGAAAGGAAGCCTCTTCATTGACACTGCTTTCCTCAGGTGCTTTTCGGTGTCATGCACACAACCAAC
This sequence comes from Pinus taeda, assembly GCA_000404065.3. Classification (NCBI taxonomy): domain Eukaryota; kingdom Viridiplantae; phylum Streptophyta; class Pinopsida; order Pinales; family Pinaceae; genus Pinus; species Pinus taeda. The sequence continues at coordinate 91,284 of APFE031462162.1, forward strand.
TTGTTGCTCAGGTGCTTTCAGGTGCTTTTTGGTGTCATGCACACAACCAACTTGTTGCTCAGGTGCTTTTCGGTGTCATGCACACAACCAACTTGTTGCTCAGGTGCTTTTCGGTGTCATGCACACAACCAACTTGTCTCTAGAGAGAAGAGAGTGTGGTTGCACATGCACTATGCATGCACTCACTCACCACTTGGCAAGCAACTCACCACTTGGTTAGTTGTTGGTTGTGTGCTAGAGAGAACAGAGTGTGGCTGCACATGCACTATGCATGCACTCACTCACCACTTGGCAATCAACTCACCACTTGGTTAGTTGTTGGTTGTGTGCTAGAGAGAACAGAGTGTGGCTGCACATGCAATCAACCACTTGGCAATCAACTCACCACTTGGTCAGTTGTTGGTTGTGTGTTAGAGAGAACAGAGTGTGGCTGCACATGCAATCAATCACTTGGCAATCAATCACTTGGCAATCAATCACTTGGCAATCAACGATGAGACACTCTATCATAACATAACATATATTATAACATATATTATGATAACATACATAAGAATGGTGGACTAAATAGCATAGAATTTAATACCGCTAAATTAATGCTAACATTAATTTACATTTTGAAAATATGAACCAATTTAATATTAGTTTAACATTAATTTACATTCTGAAAATATGAACCAAACAAATTCAATTTAATATATAGTTTTTGCCTCTTTAGCTCGGGAATATGCCAAATAAAATGATCAAATAAAATAAAATGATCAAAAACAAATTCAACTTAATATATAGTTTTTGCCTCTTCAGCTCGGGAAGATGCCAAATAAAATGATCACAAACAAATTCAACTTAATATATAGTTTTTGTAACATACCCCGGTAACCTCGCATGTAAAAGTAGGGAGTTAAAAGTTTTTTATACAAATTACCACAAGTAATTATCCAGATCACAACTCCACGATTCAACATTGACCATTAGATATAATATTCATTAATACATCAAGTAAATTGCCATCAAAGACAGTAAGTTGCATAACCATTGCATAACCTTTAACCACCACTGTGTAGTGTAATAACACAAACTGTCTCATGAATCCTTGCATCCATTTCATGATTTCCATAAACATATTAATTAATCTCATACTTGGGCAATATGATCATGCCATCAAATAAAGAACCATCAACATCAAGGATTCATCATCATCAAACTGACACAAAAGGCAATCACACCATTGAACACCATATACCTGGCAAACCCACGTAGGGTGAAAACAGCAAACGGTTTTATTTTATATTAAACGCTCGTGAGGGTTTTCACCCTGCACTCAATTGGCTCCATAAGGCGATTCCATCACTTACCATTGTTATGCTCCTCATCATTAAGTTATTACATAACTAGCTAAAAGCTAATACATTTTCCATGAAACCCTTTCCTTACATACCGCCACATGCAACATTCCTTGTGGCATGATTGTTCCATCAATGGATGATTCTGCAACTCTAACTCATCTACATGGCCCATTAATTATTTTCCTGCCACAATGTTAAACATCACTTTTGCTTGGCACCAACTGCCATCGTTTCCTGCCAACGCTGTCATCAACAAGCTTTGACAACAAGATTAGATACCATATTAATGAATCAATAATCAACCTCTAAAAGAGATCTTTCAACATCTACTCATCTGCATGAGCAAGCATAACATACTAATTAACGAGTGCATATTTCAAGTAAATTCTTATTCTACTTTTCACAATGCTTATTCACACTAATGCATATTTCTCTTTAAGGGAACTAACCATTAGTTTACAAGTCCATGTCTCCCTTGAAAACATATAAAAAATTAGATTACAAGTCCATGTTCTCATTATCAACATTGACATCATGATTACATTTATCAATAATCATATTAACTAGCACTGCACATATTCTTAAAGGGCACAAGCACTAAGGCTTTCCTTTGAAGGGACTAACTAA